>ML777328.1:822606-832705 GCA_009831015.1 Picea engelmannii | reverse complement strand
TCTTCTCCTTCTCTCTCACTGGTAAGTTGCAGCTTGCCTCTTAAGAATGAGCAAGTGTGTTGTGTGATAAAGTGAGGCGCTAGCCTCTCTATATATACAAGACTGGCACGTGTGAAAGGTCTTCACTGGCAGGGCCGACCTCTCACTTTTGGTGGGTAAACCCACCTTTATTATATTTCTGGGTCTCAATAATAACTGTTGGGGCTGACTTTTTATTCTGCCTATTACAATTGTCTGTTGACCAATCTGCAAAAGGGGATTTGGTCCTAATACAACTACCGACATGATTAATCCACAATGGGGATTAATCCTATGAATAAAATAACAATAATAATAAGAATACTCTTCGCAGTTACATTATTTCAACAAAAACTACCAGTTTCCTCAAGTGAACAGACAGTTTCCTTTTCTTGCCACTTTGGCTTTACCATATTTATCTAGGATTTTGAATTATCCTATTTTGCATTCTCCTTATTGGCCCATCATACCAGCCAAATTACCATCTGACATTCCTAAGTTTGACGGTCGATCGGGAGAAGACCCAAATAATCACGTCATGAATTTCCATCTTTGGTGTTCATCCAATTCGTTGATGGATGACTCTATAATATTATGACTTTTCCAACAAAATCTCATGGGTTCGGAAGCCAAATGGTACATTGAGTTGCCACGAGGATTCTTTAATGACTTTAATACCCTAGCCATGGCTTTGTTAACACATTACCAGTTACCAATTCGATATGAGACAAGAACCAAAAGTTTGAGTTCTTTTAAACAATCCTCTTCCACTCATATTTCCGATCATATCCATGAGTTGAGGAGGAGAAGATGCTTAATCAAAGTTCCTCTTCCTGATCAACTATTGGCTGGGTGGTTTACCAAATCACTCATTGGGCCCATAGCCTGTGATTTCGCCATGGGTGGTGTCTTCACTAAAGAGCAGGATATTAGTCGTGATCAATATCTAGATCTCGTTTATTTGCAAACAAACACTTTATATGACTTGATCCCTGATGCTCCTCGTCCTTCTATGAATCCTACCCCAACATCTCCAATAGCTTCTCATGCTGCTGATGGTGTGATTGGCACCTTTCATGCTGAGACACAGTATACACAAGCCAATCATACCACTCCCAAGTCTACCACTTCTAATGTACAAAATACTCCTATTCCTACTCCTTCTTCCGGTAAAACCTCTGAAGTTAATTCGGTTCAATCTACACCTACTGCTAAAAATCAAAATAAAAAGAAAGGGAAGGGTAAGAATAAGGAGGACAAAAATACTAATCAACAATCTGAGAAGCCAAAAAAACAGCCTGCTGATGATAAAGATAAACATAAACCTCGTTACCCTTGCCTTATTTGTGGTGACGATCATTATATGAAAGATTGTCCACGACATGCTAAGGTTACTAAGTTCTTGCAAGGGACCGAGAAGCCTTCTACACTTGTCGTCTTGTCACAACTGTTTCCTTCTCAACAGTAAGCCCAATTGGTCATTCATGACCAACCCTCTCTTTCTACCTCATCTTATGTCCTTATGTGTACTAGTGACTCCAAAAATAAAGAATTTGTAGTCACAACACGAGCCAAAGATTATTCTCCTTCGAAAGAGAAAGTTGATGATTTACCGCCTTCGTTGGTTCAACATCCTCCCCCAATTTCAACTCCAAATGGTCCTCTTCATCTCGAATGGTCGGGCCTAGATACATTTCTTCGTCCTCCTCCCAAGGGCGTTGTTCGAAAGTCTTCATTTAATCCTCACGCATGTGCTGCCTAAAACTACAACATTGTAGAAGACCTTGCGCAAGCACCCTCTGCGATGTCGGCTCTCGAAGTCCTTCAAATTTGTCCTACTCAATGAAAGGCGTTGTTAAAGTCTATTGGTAGGATTGATCCTACATATACCAATTTGATAATATTTGACTTGGAAGATCATATTCCAAGGCTTCCTCCTCAATTAGCGTTTCAAATCCAGGTTATTGTGGAAAATAAGAATATCTGTCAAATCGTTATTGATGAAGGAGCCTCGACTTGCGTTATGTCTATTACTTGTTGGAAAGATATTGACTCTCTTGCCCTTACCGAGTCGCACAATAATATTAAGGCAATGGTACAGGGTTTAAACCTTACGGTGTTCTTCCTTCGTTGTCTATTACGTTAGAAGGAAAATCGGTCAATGTTGAGGTTGAGGTCTTTGATGCACCTCTTGATTATAACCTTCTACTTGGCCGTAGCTGGATTGATTCCATGCGCGTAGTTGTGTCTACCCTTTTCCGTGTGTTAAGTTTCCCACACCAAGGAAAGGTCATCACTGTCGACCAACTGACCTTCTTTAATTTCGATTCTCGTACTAGAAACATACCTTTTATCTCGAAAACACCCCCCGGTTATGAGAATGTTGGCGTGGGTATTTTAAAAGATTCAACCTTTATGGGTACTTTTTCATATTCCACCACCCGACATTCCTCCTTTTGTTGCCTTGATTAACATGATATCAACCTATGTTCGTGAAACCCCTGAGTCTTATGACCCATTTATAATATATAGCTTTGGTGATTGTCTTCGTTACGACGACCGAATGCCTTTAAGTCCGGTCAAATCAGCTTATCAAGCTATTCAATCAGCAACTCCTTCTCTCTGTGATACATCTCCTGATCCCTTCCATGTGATCTTTCCTACTGATGACATGATCATGTCAATCATGTCTATGGAAGATACTCCATGGGACGATGGGAATCATCGTTCTATTCTCTTCCTGGAACGTGATATCAAAGAGAGCTACCAACGGATTTTGACTTCGTCGACCATTGTTGTTATTTCTTCTGTTCCTGAGTCAACACATGATGTTCTGTATGAAGGGAACTTGAGTAATATTTCACCTATCATTCCTCTTGACATATCAATTAAACCCGGAGTCGTGGAAAATTTTCATATTGGTGCCTCATGTTCTACTGATGAGGTTTGCACTTATAAATCCCTTTTCCAAGAGTTTCATGACTTTTTTTCCTGGATTTATGAAGAAATGTCAGGTATTGATCCTGATATTGTTGTGCATGAGATTAATACTTATCTGTATGCTAAACCCGTTTGGCGGAGACTTCATCCAATACTTCCACGTAAAGCTATTGCTATCAAGCTTGAAGTTGAATAAATTCTTAAGGCTGGCTTTGTCTATCCTATGGCTTTGACTGATTGGGTATCTAATCTTATTCCGGTAAACAAGAAACAAGGAATGATCTGCGTTTGTATAGATTATAGGGATATGAATAAAGCTTTTCCTAAGGCCAATTATCCAACCCCTTTCGTTGACTAGATCGTTGACAACTGTGCTGGGAGTGAAATATTCTCCTTGATGGACGATTTCTCTGGCTATAATCAAATCAATATTTTACCAGTGGATCAACACAAGACTGCTTTTATTTTCTCTTGGGGAACCTTCACCTACCGGAAATTACCTTTTGGTCTAAAAAATGTTGGTGCGACTTTTCAACGTGCTATGTCTTATGCTTTTCATGACATTAAGCACATTGTACAACCCTATATCGACAATCTACCAGTGCATTCCATGCATCGTCAAGATCACCCAACACATTTACGAGCCATTTTTCTACGCTCTCGTTATTATTGCATACGTTTGAATCCGCACAAATGTGTTTTTTGTGTGGAATTTGGTTGACTTCTTAGTTTTATCATTTCTATACATGGGATTTGGGTAGACCTTTTGAAGGTTGAGGCTATTCTTAATCTACCTCCTCCTTCCACGCTATGCCATCTCCAAAGTTTGCAATGGAAGGAATTTTTTTTACATCGATTCATCCCCAATTACACTGAATTAACGAAAGGATTTACTCGGCTCCTCGAGAAAGGTTACGATTTTGTATGGGACTATACTGCAAACAAAGATTTTGAGGCTTTGGAACTTGCCTTAACCCGTACACCACTGTTGTTCCCACCTGACTATAGCCAAGATTATTTCCTGTACTTAGATTCTTCAGACTCTACCATTTCTATGGTCTTAGTCCAAGAGGATGATTCACGCGATGAACATGTGATATACTATTTGAGTCAGAGTCTCACGACTACTGAAACCAAATATTTACATGTGGAGAAATTGACCTTGGTAGTTGTTCAAGATGTTCAACGTTTTCGTCACTACATCTTATTACATAGAACCACCGTCATTTCAGATTGCAACCCTATGCTATAACATGCGACTTCCCGTGCTACTCTACAAAGCAGTCTATTGATGGATGCAGATACGGCTACTGTGTGGCATTGGTAATGCCTAGTAATATCGTCTATAGAGGCATCATGGATATTCATTGTAAGTCCCTCCAGATTTTGTTCTATGGTCTCGAAGTCGGTAGCAACTACTCCCTCTACGACACCTCTCTCTCCTCGCCTCTGGATAGGGGATGAACCTGGAGGATGATCAGGTCCCACATATGGATTTTCGAAGAGCATTTGATTAGTCATTGGATAAACACCACAAAAAACATTTTATATCATTGAAAATAACAAAAACATTATATAAACAAAATTTCGTTCTTACTTATGTCCCCCCACTAGGAACCTTCGGGAAGAGCTAGGTCCAGATATCCAAGGAAATCTAACCCGACGTAGGCATAATCATCGACCATGAACATTTGAGTCCTCAGCCACTCGAAGAAGACATCATTATACCTGACTATGTGATCGCCTCCATGTCTGGCCATGAGATATACCCACCTCTTCATCATCAGATCCTATGGAGTAGGTATACCCCACTCTACCTGCAAGCGTAAAACTGGGACCCTCTCTAGGAAGAAGGATACAAAAATAGACCCGTATCCGAATTGTTTCAAGCCACCACTTCTGCACTTGGTAAGTTGTTTCTTCATACTTTTAAGGACCCCTTCACACTAATTGAAGAGTCGGGGCTCCATACAATCCAATGCATAGTGAAAATAGATTTGCAGATCCATGTGGGGAGCTGCACTCCCTGCCATGTGATGCAGCAACATCGTCAACAAGTACACGTGGCAGGACAAATCAATGCCTGAGAGCCAATCCAGAGTCTCGAACGCTAGCTAGTACTGCAAATCTTTTGAAGTTGATAGAAAACAATAAAAGGAAAGCTCACGCACGTGGAGACAAAACGAGCATGCGTGACCTGAGAGTTAGCCCTAGTTAGATAACTCCCATGATTAGTTAGATAAATAGTTAGATAACTCCCATAAAAAATCATAAATAAGTAGATAATAATATTGCAACTATCTAATTTTTTTTACACTAATTAATGATTAATTTTCACATCAAAACATTAAATAAAATAAACATATTTTATTTAACTTTATATTATTGAAAATTAATTTTTGAATCTAGATTATATATATATTCTTAACATACATATGTTTGAATTGTGTATGGTTAATATCTAACGATTAGTAGGATCTTATTGTACTTACACTATCCAAATTAATGATATTTTTTATTTGGGATTATTCACAATACTACTTATTGATTTGCAGAAGTAGCATAACTGAGAATTAATCGCTCGTGCAAAGTTATTTTTCTTCATTCCACACCTATCGTTATTGGGTCAATGAACTATATTAATGTTAGTTGGTATCTATAATCATTCTTGAAGGAGACACAAAATTAATTCAGCGAAGAATATCTCATTCTTGAAGGAGACACAAAAATAATTCAGCAAAGAAGATCTCATGCTTGTGTGGGAGTATATCTCTTGTTCCATTACTCAACTCTAGGTCCACATTCAAATTCTAGGTTTCTTTTCGAGAAAACTCAATTTCTTTTAAAGGCAATTCTGAATTTCCCTCTTTTATAACTTCCATGGCATACTTTTCTTTGTCATCCATTTTTTTTTGCTTGGCCATGGAGTAATTGTTGGCACTTGATTAAAGCCCGAGATCAAGCATACATAAACAACAAAGAACCCCACTGTATTAACAGTTTCATTATCCTAGAAAGATAATGTTATAGGATGCCACTCTATTGGCATTTTCAGTATCCTAGAAAGGTAAGGTTTGGGTTAAGATAAAATCGATACAATTGAGTATTATAAAGACATATTTATAAGAATTAAATATTATATAGAATTTATTTTTTTCAAAGAAAAAAAATTGTTTTTATTTATATGAACAATTACAATACATTAGATGTTTTAAGCATTTGAAAATTCTCTTATAGTTATTGATATTTTTATATATTTCATATTTTTCTTTACCATGTTGTGTATACTCTAGCTAAAAAGTAGTGAAGGTTTTCTTTCATTAGCTCATACAAAAACCATACATACAACATTCTTCTTCTCTTATTTTTCTATCAACTTATATTCCCATATTTATATATGAGAAAAAAGAAACCATAACAAATTTAATGCCAAGGATCAAGAGCATATCCAGGAAGAGTCCCTCATGTTCTGAGACCAACTAGGTTCCATGATCCATCCTTGTTCCATCTTTTGAAATTCCATTTCTATCATACCAACTAGGTTCCATAATCCATCCGTGTTCCATATTTTGAAAGTCCATTGCTATCCCGTTCCTATCCCTATAGATGTGTGAAAATGATATGTGTGAGAAAACTCATAGAAGTGAATATATATCATTCCACAGGGGCTGTAATGTAAAATTCTTCAATACTATTTTTGGCACACACATTGAATTACTAGAAAAGAGTCCCCAAAGATTTGAATATGTGAGACTCCAGCTGGATGAATGAGCCTCAAAACCAATTTGAGAGTGAACAACTCATAGTAATTGTTTGTTTCCTAAGCAATTCCATCTTTGAATAAAATGCTATGGGTTGAAGATTTAAACAAAATCCTCCAGCTCCATCCCTGGGCGGGGTATCTTGTGAGGCTCCATCTAAGTATTCCCATGGAATGTCCTTATTAATTTTCTCTTCCTTGGAGTTTTGTGGAATTTGTTTATCCTAAAATTTTGGCTATGCATTTAGAATGTTTAGTGCCTGAAAAAACACTAAAGAACTTGAAATTTTTGACCAACCAAACTCTCCAAGCAATTTTTAAAGGAAGGGCTCTGTGATTTTTTGTCCTTATTGACACACCAAATACTAAAGGCCTCTTCAATGTTATCTCCTAGACAGATATTTTGATACCATATCATCCTTTCCACTTCTTTCTATACTTCCTTTGTGGGAAGGTCATGATGATAAGAGCATTTGTTTCTTCTTCTTGTTGCCATAGACTTCACCAATAAGGTGCAATAAAAGTTATTTATTGCAATATATCCTAGGTAGACACCCTATTGTTTAAGATCAACCACATGATTTTTCAAATTTTTTGATGAGCTCCTTAGTTTCCATATGAATTTGCACCACCATACATGTCGATCCTCCCTTCCCTCCCCAACAAGTGCTTTATATCCTTTTTTTTTTGTAAATATACCTCTGATGGGTTTAGAGACCTACGAGTATAGTTATTATAGAGACATATTTATAATATATACAACATAAAATATCATAAACCATAAGTAATATCTCATAAAATATAATCCAAGGAAATTACATACTTAACACATTACAAAAAAACACAAATCTTCTAAGAGGGGAACCAAATAAGATTCTCACAAGATTCATTACAATGTATATACATTATTCTTATGAACTGTTAAAAAATATAAAAAATGGTGGATTCATTTAACCCATCACTAGCATCATATTTGATGCGGGAGCATTTTGCCTCCAAAAGTAAGAACATTTGGTTAGGCCTAAGGGGTGTTTGTTTTACTAAGGGAGTGTGTTCCCTGATTCTTAATTAATTGTAAATTCCTATGTTGTATTGGAATTCTAGGAGATTGAATTAGTTGGGTTGGAATATATGTAATTGAGTTTGTTCTCGATATTTGTGAGGACTTAAGTTGAGATTTAGATCTCATGAAGTTTTTGTGAATCTAGAGAGATACTAGGAGTTGTTGTTGAGGATATTGAGGATCCTAGGGATTTGTGTGAGAGTTTTCAGGGTCTAAAACAGGTTATGGTTTCAGAGTCTTTTGTTTATATGTTGTAATCCTAGTGTGTAAGACACCATCGACCATCCGATTAGGAAAAAGACTTAATCATGACCATCGATTATAGCACCAAGGTTCTGGTCAAGTGGTCTAAGATGGACGAGTGAGATTATATCTGGAGCATGTTCATCCAGATCTATGGTGGGAATAAATCCTGAGTTTTAAGTCCGATGTGATAATGTTAAGTGTTTCAAAATCCAACTTCCAAATTTTATTTCAACACTCCGGTGCAAAAGGTATCGAAGAAAAGCATTGAATAATATTCCTTTGGAGTGTATTATTCAACATTATAAATATTTAATTTTTTATTTCCATTTATAATATTACATTTGTATTAAAAATTAAAAATATTTAATTTTTTATTTTCATTTATAATATTACATTTGTATAAAACCATAAGCACTACCTTGAATATAGTAATAAGAATGTAAATAAAAAATCACAAGAATATAAAAATAATTTATAGAATTTATAAATAAATGTTTATCAAAATTAAAAAATATTATAAAAGTTATAACATTTTTTTTTTAATAAATTAATAAATAGTTTGTCTTTATAAAAACATTAAAATAAAAATATATAAAATTGATCACATCAAAATCAAAATATCTTATAAAAATAATAATCATCTTCTTTATTTTTTTATTTAATAAAAAAAAACTAACAATAACATATTACTTATTAGAGTTGTTACATGGCATTTAAAAAAAATCATATTAAATATTTTTAAATTTATTTTCTATATTTTAAAAATAACTATTACAAGACATTTTTTAAAAACTCCAAATGAAATGTTTTTAAATTTATATTTTATATTTTAAAAACAAAGTTATTAACTATGTCCCATTTTAGCCAATTACAAAATGACAAATAGAATTAAAAAAATTTGAAATTTACTTTTTTTATTTAAAAAATAAATTTATAAATTGTTTTTTTAAACATTCTGGTGCAGGAAACATATATTTTGGTTTAAAGAGTTATGTCGCATCCATAATTTTTTTAACCAACTCCACAATGACATAAGCAAAATTAAAAATTTTTTTTATTTAAAATAATAACTTTATATAAAATCTTTACGAGTTCCCTAATGCCATGGACACCATTCCTATTGTCCCTACAAAGGAAGAAGTTTTTTCTTTAGATGACATAGAGTTCGGGGTTAAGCGGCTTGCAAATGGAAAAGCTAAGGACATTGAAGGCTACCAAGCTGAAATTTTTAAAATCGGAGGGCCAATCCTTATCCCTCACATACACAAGCTCTTCAATTTAGTAGTCAAGCAGGGCTTCCCTAAACCCTGGACACAAAACCTCATTGTTCCTATTTTTAAAAATGGGGATAAAAACATTCCCTCTAATTATAGGACCATTATAATTAGCCCAATTTTAGCCAAGCTTTATGGAATTATTTTGGAAAAGAAGATTAACATTTGGCTAGAAAGTCACGGTAAAAGAGCTAAATGCCAGGTTGGGTTTAGGAGATATCATTCAACTGTGGACCATCTTGTTACCTTTAGGATCATTGCAGAGGAGTTCCACAATACTAAAATCAATCTTTTTTGTTGTTTTGTTGACTTTAGAAAAGATTTTGACATGGTTCCTAGGAAAAACCTTTGGAATAGGTTGGAAGAGATAAAAGTACCTCTCGAGTTGAGGGTTGTTGCAATAACGATGTATGATAATGATATTGCTAAGTTTAAAAACATTTAGGGATGGTCAAAAGAGATTAACTACAATATCGGAGTCAAACAATGTTGTCCCTTGTCCCCTACCCTTTTTGGTATATACATTGATAAGTTAGAAGAATGCTTGGAAAAAACAGGTTGTGTCAGCCCTACTCTCACTGGTATAGTCATAAATATTCTTCTTTATGCTGATGATATCGTTCTTATGGCAAGGAGTCCCCATGATCTTGAAAATCAACTAAGAATCCTCAAGGAATTTTGCTCCAATATGGGTATGACTGTTAATACTGATAAGACTAAGGTCATGATTATTAAATCTAATAAGATCCCTTATGATACCTTTGTATATGAAAACAACAACTTGGAGGAAGTGACTTC
>ML777328.1:799326-822431 GCA_009831015.1 Picea engelmannii | reverse complement strand
TGTAAAGAAAAAAATAAGCATTGCTAAGATAAGAACAAATTCTCACGAGCTCCATAGTGAAACTGAGCGTTGGTCAATTCCTAAAACGCCATGGGATGAAAGAGTGTGTCACCTTTGTGACACTAAGAAGGTTGAAGATGAAACGCACTTTCTCTTAGATTGTCTAGCCTATACCCATATTAGATCTCATTTTCAAAATATTGATCACACTACCAACCTTCATTACCTCTTAACTCAACAAAAGTATGGTGATCTTGGAAAGCTTCTCTTAATGCTTTTCGAGCATAGTGGACGTTAATCATCATCATCATCATCATCATTTTTAAAACATTCATGTGTAGAAAACATATATTTTGTTGTAGAGAACCTATATTGGTTATAAATTTATATTAAATTATAGAAAACATATCTTCTACATGTTGTTGTATTGTTACATTTTTTACATTATACTAGATGGATATACTTTTGTTTTAGTAAAACAAAACTTGTGTCAAATAATATCATGACCATTTCTTCTTCGTGTCCATTTCTTTAACTCCCATAGGACTAATTGCCATGACCAAGTGCTTAACAATGTCGGGGCTTAACTCATTTGTAATCCATCAGACTCTCTTTATTCTAAACAAACATTTCTGATTCAACCATGATATGATTCAATGATCATATCTGAATCTTGGACCTTCTATTTCAGAGTGTTTCGATATGAGAAAATTACAGCACTCTGAATACACAGACTCCAAATTCCTGCACGTTCCTTTTCGGACTTCGAATGACCAAACAACCTCCACCATTGATCATTTAAGATCTACGGTCTCAACTTTTAACTTTCTCTTCTACTACATTGAACCTTCGTTAGATGAATTACATGTGCCTGCCATGTGTCACATCCTCATTCATGGATCGAACTGTCATGTGTCAACTTCACATTCATGGATGTCAACTCATCATGTGTCCTCCTCATAATTGTTGATATATTCCACTCTGAATAGATCTTAGTCATTGATCACTTATCTATTAGCACACCAATCAAGGCTGCGATGGAATATTCTTCGATGCCCTCCATCAATGTTGTGCAATTTTTCCAATCTCCTAGATGTTGAATAATACACTCCAAAGGAATATTATTCAATGCTTTTCTTCGATACCTTTTGCACCGGAGTGTTGAAATAAACTATGGAAGTTGGATTTTGAAACACTTAACATTATCACATCGGACTTAAAACGCAGGATTTATTCCCACCATAGATATGGATGAACATGCTCCAGATATAATCTCAGTCGTCCATCTTAGACCTCTTGACCAGAACCTTGGTGCTGTAATCGATGGTCATGATTAAGTCTTTTTCCTAATCGGATGGTCGATGGTGTCTTACACACTAGGATTACAACATATAAACAAAAGACTCTGAAACCATAACCTGTTTTAGACCCTGAAAACTCTCACACAAATCCCTAGGATCCTCCAGATCCTCAATATCCTCAACAACAACTCCTAGTATCTCTCTAGATTCACAAAATCTTCATGAGATCTACATCTCAACTTAAGTCCTCACAAATATCGAGAACAAACTCAATTACATATATTTCAACCCAACTAATTCAATCTCCTAGAATTCCAATACAACATAGGAATTTACAATTAATTAAGAATCAGGGAACCCACTCCCTTAGTAAAACAAACACCCCTTAGGCCTAACCAAATGTTCTTACTTTTGGAGGCAAAATGCTCCTACATCAAATATGATGCTAGTGATGGGTTAAATGAATCGACCATTTTTTATATTTTTGAACAGTTCATAAGAATAATGTATATACATTGCAATGAATCTTGTGAGAATCTTATTTGGTTCCCCTCTTAGAATATTTGTGTTTTTTTATAATGTGTTAAGTATGTAATTTCCTTGGATTATATTTTATGAGATATTACTTATGGTTTATGATATTTTATGCTGTATATATTATAAATATGTCTCTATAATAATTATACTCGTAGGTCTCTAAACCCATTAGAGGTATATTTACAAAAAAAATAGGATATAAATCACTTGTTGTGGAGGGAAGGGAGGATCGACATGTATGGCAGTGCAAATTCATATGGAAGCTAAGGAGCTCATCAAAAAATTTGAAAAATCATGTGGTTGATCTTAAACAATAGGGTGTCTACCTAGGATATATTGCAATAAATAACTTTTATTGCACCGTATTGGTGAAGTCTATGGCAACAAGAACAAGAAACAAATGCTCTTATCATCATGACCTTCCCACAAAGGAAGTATAGAAAGAAGTGGAAAGGATGATATGGTATCAAAATATCTGTCTAGGAGATAACATTGAAGAGGCCTTTAGTATTTGGTGTGCCAATAAGGACAAAAAATCACAGAGCCCTTCCTTTAAAAATTGCTTGGAGAGTTTGGTTGGTAAAAAATTTCAAGTTGTTTGGTGTTTTTTCAGGCATTAAACATTCTAAATGCACAGCCAAAATTTTAGGATAAACAAATTCCACAAAACTCCAAGGAAGAGAAAATTAATAAGGACATTCCATGGGAATACTTAGATGGAGCCTCACAAGATACCCTACCCAAGGATGGAGCTGGAGGATTTTGTTTAAATCTTGAACCCATAGCATTTTATTCAAAGATGGAATTGGTTAGGAAACAAACAATTACTATGAGTTGTTCACTCTCAAATTGGTTTTGAGGCTCATTCATCCAGCTGGAGTCTCACATATTCAAATCTTTGGGGACTCTTTTCTAGTAATTCAATGTATGTGCCAAAAATAGTATTGAGAAATTTTACATTACAACCCTTGTGGAATGATATATAGTCACTTCTATGAGTTTTCTCACACATATCATTTTCACACATCTATAGGGATAGGAACAGGATAGCAATGGACTTTCAAAATATGGAACAAGGATGGATTATGGAACCTAGTTGGTATGATAGAAATGGACTTTCAAAAGATGGAACAAGGATGGATCATGGAACCTAGTTGGTCTCAGAACATGAGGGACTCTTCCTGGATATGCTCTTGATCCTTGGCATTAAATTTGTTATGGTTTCTTTTTTCTCATGTATAAATATGGGAATATAAGTTGATAGAAAAATAGGAGAAGAAGAATGTTGTATGTATGGTTTTTGTATGAGCTAATGAAAGAAAACCTTCACTACTACTTTTTAGCTAGAGTATACACAACATGGTGAAGAAAAATATGAGATATATAAAAATATCAATAACTATAAGAGAATTTTCAAATGCTTAAAAAGCATCTAATGTATTGTAATTGTTCATATAAATAAAAACAATTTTTTTTCTTTAAAAAAATAAATTCTTCTTATAAATATGTCTTTATAATACTCAATTGTATCGATTTTATCTTAACCCAAACCTTACCTTTCTAGGATACGGAAAATGCCAATAGAGTGGCATCCTATATAACATTATCTTTCTAGGATAATGAAACTGTTAATACAGTGGGGTTCTTTGTTGTTTATGTATGCTTGATCTCGGGGTTTAATCAAGTGCCAACAATTACTCCATGGCCAAGCAAAAAGAAATGGATGACAAAGAAAAGTATGCCATGGAAGTTATAAAAGAGGGAAATTCAGAATTGCCTTTAAAAGAAATTGAGTTTTCTCGAAAAGAAACCTAGAATTTGAATGTGGACCTAGAGTTGAGTAATGGAACAAGAGATATACTCCCACACAAGCATGAGATCTTCTTTGCTGAATTATTTTTGTGTCTCCTTCAAGAATGAGATATTCTTCGCTGAATTATTTTTGTGTCTCCTTCAAGAATGATTATAGATACCAACTAACATTAATATAGTTCATTGACCCAATAACGAGAGGTGTGGAATGAAGAAAAATAACTTTGCACGAGCGATTAATTCACAGTTATGCTACTTCTGCAAATCAATAAGTAGTAATGTGAATAATCCCAAATAAAAAATATCATTAATTTGGATAGTGTAAGTACAATAAGATCCTACTAATCGTTAGATATTAACCATACACAATTCAAACATATGTATGTTAAGAATATATATATAATCTAGATTAAAAAATTAATTTTCAATAATATAAAGTTAAATAAAATATGTTTATTTTATTTAATGTTGTGATGTGAAAATTAATCATAAATTAGTGTAAAAAAAATTAGATAGTTGCAATATTATTATCTACTTATTTATGATTTTTTATGGGAGTTATCATACTATTTATCTTTTTTCAGTCGGAACAAGAATAATGTTTCAAATTTACAAAGATGTTTGAAGTTTATATATGTAAAATTTAATTTTAAAAAGATGTTAAAATTATATATATATATTCTCAGTTTTTGGTTCTCATTATCTAATTTCGATATTATTGTTGTTGCAGTAGGAACAATTTTGTTCTTTATTAACATTGAACTAGATTGACCTTCAATTTTATTGAAATAAGATTTAAAATGTATCATTATCTAGATACATTGTAATCTAAAATATCATTATAATTTAAATAATTTTATATTTTTTTAATATATATTATTTCTACAATTTTGAATCTAAATTATATATAAATAAAAACATGTATGTTAAGAGATTCAAATGCAAACATATGTATGCTAAGAATATATATATATATATATATATATATATATATATATATATATATATTCCATTAACATACACTTGTTTGCATTTGATTGAATTGTGTATGGTTAATATCTAACGATTATAGGATCTTATTGTAGTTACAATAATATCCAAATTAATGATATTTGTTTATGTGCAATTATTCACATTGCTGTTTATTGATTTGCATAACTGTGAATTAATCGCTCGTGCCAAGTTATTGTTTAGGATTTGGATTTTTCTTCATTCCACACCTCTCAATAATCTATATTAATGTTAGTTCGTCTCAATAATCATTCTTGAAGGAGACACAAAAACAATTCAGCAAAGAAGATCTCATGCTTCTGTGAGAGTATATCTCTCCTTCCATTATTTTATGTCTACATTCAAATTCTAAGTTTCTTTTCGAGAAAACTCCATTTGTTTTAAAGGCAATTCTGAATTTCCCTCTTTTATAACTTCCGACATACATTTCTTTGTCATCAATTTTGTTTTGTTGGGCCATGGAGTAATTGTTTGTCATCAATTTTGTTTTGTTGGGCCATGGAGTAATTGTTGGCACTTGATTAAACCCCCAGATAAAGCAGAAACCAACAACAAAGAATCCCACCGTATTAGCAGTTTCATTATCCTATAAAGATAATGTTATAGGATCCCACTCTATTGGCATTTTCATTATCCTAGAAAGGTAAGGTTTAAGGTTTGGATTAAGATAAAATCCATACAATTGAGTATAAATAAAGACATATTTATAAGAATGAAGTATTATAGAGAATTTTTTTTTATAGAGAATTTTCTTTTTTCAAAGAAAAAAATCTGTATTTTATTTATATGAACAATTATAATATATTAGATGCTTTAAGCATTCGAAAAATATCTTACAATATTACAATCATTGATATTTCTATATATCTTATATTTTTCTTTACCATATTGTGTATACTCTAGCTAAAAAATAGTAAAGGTTTTCTTTCATCAACTCATATCAAAACCATACATAAATTATTCTGCTTCTTCTCCTATTTCTTTATTAGTTTACCATAATATATTTAAAGCCAAGGATCAAGAGCATATCTAGAAAGAGTCCCCTCATGTTCTAAGACCAACTTGGTTCCATGATTCATCCTTGTTCCATCTTTTGAAATTCCATTGCTATCCCATTCTCGAGACCAACTAGGTTCCATAATCCATCCTTGTTCCATATTTTGAGAGTCCATTGCTATCCTGTACCTGTCCCTGTAGATGTGTGAAAAATATATGTGTGAGAAAACTCATAGAAGTGACTATATATCATTCCACAGGGGTTGTAATGTAAATTTCCTCAATACTATTTTTGGCACATACATTGAATTGCTAGAAAAGAGTCCCCAAAGATTTGAATATGTGAGACTTCAACGGCATGAACGAGCCTCAAAACCAATTTGAGAGCGAACAACTCATAGTAATTGTTTGTTTCCTAACCAATTCCATCTTTGAATAAAATGCTATGGGTTGAAGATTTAAACAAAATTCTTCCTACTCCACCCCTAGGTGGGGTCTCTCGTGAAGCACCATCTAAGTATGCCCATGGAATGTCCTTATTAATTTTCTTTTCCTTGGAGTTACATGGAATTTGTTTATCCTAAAATTTTGGGTGTGCATTTAGAATGTTTAGTGCCTGAAAAACACCAAATAACTTGAAATTTTTGACCAACCAAACTCCCCAAGCAGTTTTTAAAGGAAGGGCTCTGAGCTTTTTTGTGTTCTTATTGGCACACCAAATCCTAAAGGCCTCTTCAATGTTATCTCCTAGCTAGAGATTTTGATACCCTATCATCCTTTCCACTTCCTTCTAGACTTCCTTTGTGGGAAGGTCACGATGATAAGAGCATTTGTTTCTTCTGCTTGTTGGCATAGACTTCACCAATAAGGTGCAATAAAAGTTAATTATTGCAATATATCCTAGGTAGACACCCTATTGTTTAAGATCAACCACATGATTTTTTAAAATTTTTGATGAGCTCTAGTTTCCATATGACTTTGCACCACCATACATGTCGATCCTCCCTTCCCTCCCCAACAAGTTCTTTATATCCTATTTTTTTGTAAATATACCTTTGATGGGTTTAGAGACTAGACCTGTTGATCCTCCTCCTCTACGAATCTAATTATTATAGAGACATATTTATAATATATAAAGCATAAACAACCAGAAACCACAAATAATATCTCATAAAATATAATCCAAGGAAATTACATACTTAACATGCTATAAACAAACACACATATTCTAAGAGGGGAATGAAATAAGACTCTAACAAGATTCAATGCAATGTAAATACATTATTATTATGAACTCTTCAAAAATCTAAAAAATGGTCGGTCTAAGGGTTCTTTGTTTTACTAAGGGAGTGGGATCCCTAATTCTTAATTAATTGTAAATTCCTATGTTGTATTGGAATTCTAGGAGATTGAATTAGTTAGGTTGGAATATATGTAATTGAGTTTGTTCTCAAGAGTTGTGAGGACTTAGGTTGAGATTTAGATCTCATGAGGATTTTGTGGATCTAGAGAGATCCTAAAAGTTGTTGTTGATGATACTAAGGATCCTAGGGATTTGTGTGAGAGTTTTCAAGGTCTGAAATAGGTTATGGTTTCAGAGTCTTTTTTCTATCATCCATATTGATGATTGGATTGACCCTAAATGAGAACTAGAACTTTTCGCCGAACCAACCAAAATATCTAAAGTCGAAGGGGAGGCAACTAGAAATATGCATGCATACTTCCCCACCAGTCCAACCTTGGAAGTTCGGGAAATGGAGATAATCCCCAAAAGAATCCCATCCAACTAGAGCATGCAAAAGTGTTTCCATGCCTACAGGGCTTGAGATGCTTCGTCCATCCTGAATGTCACCCCAAATGAACCTCTCTCGATCCATGAATAGGGTATATGTAGGATTGTGGAAGATACCGGGCAAGCCAATAGATTAATAGATTACTAGAGCATACAATTTTCAATTTTATATGTAAAGTGAATTCCAAGAAGATAAGGTAAGATAAATATTTGTGAATTTTGACTAAATATAAGACTAATTTTAACAAATATTTTTCAAACACTAAATAAAAATGTAACACCAAACATGTAATTTAAATTATCCAAGCATCAACATAACCTTATGGAACACTAAAACTTTTCTCAAGAAAATTTTGTACCCACTCGACCCGTCATAAAAGATAAGACATATATATAAATGACACTGTCAGGAGAGCAGTCTCCGGTTGGGGAAACCCTAGCTGCATACTTCCGCATTCAAGTTTTCATACCATGTGCTTGACCTCGGGGGATGGGGTCTTTTCTTTTCTCTTCTGATCTGGTGCCTGAGCTTCCCTCTCTGCGTGGGCTCGACTTTTTCTCCTATTCTAGTATTTCTAGTGCCCAAGGAAGTGTGCCAGAGTGATTTGTCGCTATTTTCTGTGATGTGTGGGGTGTTTCAGTTGCCTCTTGATGCCCGATATCCTGTTCACAAAGGTGTGGGAAATATTCTTGTCAGAGGGGAGGGTTTCAACGGTGGCTCTGTGCCCTTCCTTCTTTTCTTTTCATTTTTCTCTTCGTTGAAGCCAAGGTTGGCTGCGCTCTCGAGTTTTGTGGTGTCGATTCTCTGTGGGGCTTCCCCCCATCCCTTGAGGGCCTGATTCCTGATATGCCTCTATGTTTCGGGGTTGTTGTCAGGGTTTGGTGCATATCCTTACTTCTTGGCTCTGGTTTCAATATTTTTTATGCCGAGTTCTGCTATTTTGCAGCCAGAGGGTTAGGAAGTTTTGTAATCTCTCTTCCTTTTGAGGGATTTGTATGCCACTCAGAACTGGTCCATCCCGCATTTGGTTTTTCTTTGGAGGTTCACTCGCTCTCGACAATGATTTCTTGGGGGTTTGTTTCCTGCAATCTGCGGTTCTCTTCTCCGGTTTTTCTAGTATGTTCAGGGTTTGATGTGTACACAGATCGGGGTCCAGATGTGTTGGGTGTTGGTGCTATGTTTTCCACCCCCTTATTTGATTGTTGGTGAGGCTTGTGCTTTGAGGTCCTTAGTATGGGCGTCTAATGTTGATTTGGCCAGTGGGTCAACACTTTGAGGTCCTTCTTTTGGGTGTGCGGTGTTTTGGGCCTCTCCATAATGATTGGTTTGTGGAGTTGAATTTGCCTTGTAATTTCTTCTTTTTGGTGCTTTTGGTGTGTGTTTTCTATACCGCTTTGACTTGGTCTATCCAGTTTCCAGGGTTTTCTTTTGGACACCTCTCTCTCCTTGTGGGGGCTACGACTCTTAACCGATCCATGTTCCTTTTTTGGATTGGGATTTTTAGCCTTTATATGCTTGGATCTTTTTATCCATGGATGAGATACGTGCTTAAAGCACCTGAAGAATGTAATTTTTTTTTAGATGAATACAATTAAGTTTTTTTTTCCATGGAAAAAAAATGACACTGTTAACAAATATAATTAATTATATCAAATATAAATTGACCGTATCTCATTTAACATTGATACAAACCTGAACCATATTAGACATCCTATTTAATGGAAAATACATAACAGATTTGAACTAAATTTCTCTTCCTTCCCTAAAAACCTTCATCATCCACAAATTATGTGGCTATGCTGTTACTATGGAAAAGTATTTACTCATACTAATTCCATGAATGGATTTCAGAAGATGCAGAAATTTGTAGATGGAATATTCTAAAGATGGAGAAATTTGTAAATGAAATTCTCTAGAGATGGAGATTGAAGAATACGCTTCCTGCTGCTATTGACTTTGGCAACAAGACTAGGCATGCCCACGGTAAAGACTCTTGATGGCCAATGCAGAATCTAAAAATACATTCGCATTATCGTCAATCTGCATGCTTTTTGCTCTTTAGTTCAGAGTTGGCATACATTTCATCCCCAATTTGTCAGCCTGTCACATACGTGATGCACAACGAGCTTTTGATTCATGTGGATTTTGAACATGTGGGACTTTGGAAAGACTCAATTGTCTTGTTGCGGAAGATTAGCTTAGCTACCTCAAGTTTGCGTGTGGTCCATGCATATTTAATTATTTGTGATTAATTATGTGTAATCTCACAATAAATAGGGCAGTAACCCTATGCACCCTCCTTTAGAGATCCACGTAGACGCCAAATAGTTAGATTAGATATTGAAAATGGAGTAAGAAAGTTCACGTCATCGATCTCATCACGATGTTCAGTCATGCCATGTAGATGCCATTAAATGTTTCAATCCACTCATTCTCGCCCTGCCAAATTTTTTTAAACTAGCCCACTTTTGAGCCACCTTTATTTATTTATATATATTTACATTTATATTTAAATGACAACTTGTTCAATGAGAGAGTTATCCCTTTTCAATCTTACAAAATCCAATTCACATTGGCTCTCATCCTTCCTCTTTAAAAAGACTTTCACGCTCTGAATAAAATTACTTTCAAAGTCATAACTACAACAATCTCTTTTCTCATCTCATTGGAGATGACACAATACAATTTTTTTTTTTTTTTTTTTTTANACTGGGGGAATCGGCAACTCACAGTTCTCGTACTTGCTTGACACGGGGTCGATCCCCAGGCGACTACCACTATAACCCCAGGTGCAACCACCCAGCCTGCAAGAATGGCGCATGAGTAAGTCCGGGTGAGAATCAAACATGAGACTTCATTTACAAATTTCCTTCCATTTACACGGCACTTGCCAATCCGTCTACACCCGTGCGGGCATGACACAATACAAATTATCTATAATGAGGTGGGACAATAAAAATTATGACACAATACAAATTATCTATAATGAGGTGGGACAATAAAAATTATCTAATAGTAAAATGTAATTCCACCAAAAGTAAAATCCAATTCACATTTGCTTTCATCCTTCCTCTTTAAAAAGCCTTTCACCTTGTAAAATGTGAAAATATATATTTTTTTTCAATAAGGAAAAAAAAACTTATATTAAAAAATATAATAACTCTGTTACATATGTTGATATTAAGAGGGGGGTGAATCATTATCAAGTACAACTTATAACATTTTTCAACTTATACTTAAACCATTCAATTATATCCAATGAGCAATGAACAATAGTATAAGAGTTACATCAATACACCACAATACACCATGCAAAATATATGAGAAATAATCAATAGTTATTGTTTAAGGGAAGTAATGACTTCCAAAGGTAGCTACAGATTCCAAATGTAAAGGGAGGGATAAACCTCCAAGAGGAAGATACAATCCTCAAATATCAAGAGAGAGTTGAACTCTCCATCCTTGCCCCTTCCTTCCACCCAAGAATATACGAGAGATAATAAAATTTCACATTAAATCATCACCATCAACCAACCATCACATAGAACCTGATAATGCTTCCTGAGACTTCTTCAATTTCACAATTATTAAGTTCTTGGAATACTTTGATCTTGTAGATAATATTATTCAATTTATTCTCTGAAACTTCTCCAAGTTTCACTCCTTGAATCCTCCCCAAAAAGAAGTTATAGAGAGAATGGTAGACCTTGTTCAATTCTGGTTTATTCAGGAGACCGAACTTGTACAGAATGCCCCGCGCTCAATATTTAACATCCGATTTTGAAAATTGCACACAAGAAACTACAGTCCGTACTCTTTCCAATGCAATTTTTTCCACGTCATTTGGATTCTCGATGAAGAATTTATGACTATTTTACCTAGAACACCTGTTTATTGACTAGCTTCAGGACTGGTCAAAAACCCTATCTTCCATAGAGTGTATATCCATAATTATAGAGAATAAAGAGCTGAAATTTTTACCACAGGTACCTTGATATGTCTTCTCAATACCATAGAAATTTCACCATCTGAATCGTTCTAGAAAAAAAGTTATAGCAAAAATGGTAAGATGACCTGGAAATAACATACCTTAGAACACATCACCAAAAGACTTCATCCTCCCTTGAAATCCGTCTTTCTTTACTTCTGATTTCCTCTGAAATTCGACTTGTGTATCAAATGAATGTATAATGATATTTATTTATACAATTTATGTCACTTCCTTTTAACATTAGGGCCGACCTGACACTTTCTTGTTTTGTAATTCTTTTCTTTAATTATCTTCAGGGCCTACATGTACTTTCTTCTTCAATTCACTTTGTCATTTTCAAAAATTCATTTCTCCTCAACCATGAGGATCCACATGACTTGCCACATACCAACGGAAACAACATGATGTGTACTATCCATACATGGGTGTTGTATATGCATGTGCATTTTTCTTCATGTCCAAATACCTTCATCAACCTTGCGGTCCAAAACCCATGACTAGGGTTGACATCAATGACAACAACCAATATTCCAACAACATATGTTCGTACAGGTATACATTACAACAAGTCTCAAAAATTATGTCCACTTACAGAAAAATATATCTCTATGCTTACTTTACATACATATAATCTCATAAAAACTGCTTAAAAAGATTGACAACATTTTGCTTAGGAATAATTCCAAAATTATAAGTACAACAACTTTCTTTCTTACCACATTGGAGATGGAACAATACAAATTATCTACAATGAGGTGGGACAATACAAATTATCTCATAGTAAAATGTAATTCCACCAAAATAGTAAAATGTAATTCCACCAAAGTTCACTTATATTTATCAAATAATGTTCCACTTAAATTTTTTTTATTAGAACTTTTTTTTTTATGTTTTTTTAGGTCTGGAAATCTATATAGATTTTTCTACCCGAAATGAAACCACAATATATTTGTAATTTACTAAATGTGATAATCAACAACACAATATTCTCTTTGATATGCCTTGTCACGTGCTTCACATGGTCCTTTTGATTATATATTTTCCCGAATTTTTTTTCCATGGGTTTGTGATGTTCATTTTTATTAATTTATTAATAGTGATAGTTAATATATTATTAGTTCCTTCCGTAGGCATAGAGGGACTATAGCGATCGATAAATCGTTGACCTCGTATTATATTGTGCATTGACCATAAATATTTCCATATTATCTATTGTTGGAACAAGGGAAGTGAAAACATCGATTTTTATATAATAAAAAGTATCATGTTTGTCAAGATCTGTTTGGACAACGGATTGGAGGTCTTATTGCCGGCTTTGCTATTCCCAATGTTAAATATCTTGGCATATCCAAAGTATTTGATCGTATATGGTCTTTTTGAATCATATATTTTATTATGCATTGGTCGAAGGTGGATTAATGCTAGCATTAGTTCGAATGTTTCCTTTTAGCCTTTTCTGCTGGGTAGAATACATTATCTACCATATTACTATGTGTGACTTTTTCTTTATTGTTGCATGCTTCGAGAGAACAGGCCTGCCACGCTGCATTTTTTCTTAAATGCTTGCACAAGGCCACGCCCTTTGACGATCTTGGCAGTCTTAAGTGTTTACCTAACAACTCTGGCAGTCTTAAATGTTTATTGTATAGATGCATTGCAATATAGTTTCATTCATGGTCGACATCACTGCTCCAGTGGTCGATGCTTGTTCGCTGCTTCGTTCCATGATTCTTGTTCTTGTTTGATTCAACTTTGTAAAGTTGAGGTCCTACAGTTGCAGTTCGACCTTTTCGTGGTTGTTCATTGGTTTTTTGTTCTTCAACTTTGCACGCTGTTGGACCTATTGTTGCGGTTTCCAGTTTTTGGGGCTGAGCTCTTGTCATCCTTCGTTGACGGGTAAGTTTCCCCGTTGTTGCTATTTTTCAATGGTGGGAGTCCCTGCCTCCAAATTCTATCGCAAACCATCTTTGTTTGTGCTCTTAATTTCTGTTCCTGGAAACCATGCGTCTTCATATGCCAGCTGCCACATCCATAGCTTTTTCAAAAATTGCAATGCAGAGGGGTTTACAAAAAGTAGTTCGGAACTATCGGAAGAGTGAACCATCCGGCGGGGTGTAGATGTAGGGAATGCTTTTATTTTGTGGGTCGGAAAACTGCGTCCACCTGTTCTCTTTCTGCTGAGTAAAGTTATGGTTTTATTTATTTGCGTTGTTTCTTCTGTTTGGTTTAGTTTCTAGTGTGGGTTTGTTTTCTTCTCATCTGCTATGGGGATTAGGGGGGATTGAAGTTGATAAGAATAAGGTTGAAAGATACATACGAGGATTGGTACCCTATTTTTCTTTCCTTTTTTTTTTCTACCTTTTATTTTTTTCCCCTCCTTTTCTCTGTTTTCATAGAAACTGAAAGTATGTAGCAAACAACTTCAAAATCATAGTTCAAGAGATGAATGAAGTAATATATGTTGAGTCGTATGAAATAGATACACAGTCCATTATACATGACATCATGGACGTGGTTTTGCATACCAATGGGATTTTTAGATTGGATGCATTCTCCTATACTGTTGGGGATTGCCTTTTCGATACATTCTAGGTTCTATTGCATTTTCGGTATTCGTCGACCTAGCTGCGCAATGGATTGATAGATTATTTCTTGACCTGTTTTAAAAATGGTGATGCTGAGGCTTTGGAGTCCTATGAATACGAACTGGAATCTGATTTTCTTCGGTAGTTGCATGGAATACATGATGTCGCTATGCATTTTTCAAAGATGCGGTTGTATGCATCTCTAGTTCTGCCTGCACATGAGAGGGGACTTTCGGGAGATACATTTTGTATATGGTGACTGTCTATCTCACTGAATATATCAGTTGGAATATGGTCATTGACAAGAAAAACAAGATATCTACTATTCAACAAAAATGCATCTGACAATCCATACTGCATCTTGTTCCATGATGCCGATGCCGTCAGTGGTCATTATAAACCACTAATGTACATAAAAATGTCCATATGCAATATAGAAGGGCCTCGTATTTACTTGTTTGTTATTTTCAAATACCTTGAATCGCAATGGAAACAGATTTTGCATCGCATAGATTTCCATGGTTTACAGTTGACAACAAATGTTGTGTCTAGCTGTGGAGATAGTCTGTTCAATGCAATTTTTTGTTTGGTGGAAGCAGAGTTTGATGTTCAGTTGCTGCGGATTTACACTGTACAGTCCTTTTGCAATGCAATTATAGGAGGCAGCCAACAGGCTTTTAGGTGCTTGCATCAACACCTTTGCCCATATCTCCTAGAAAATATGTTGGCAGTTGGAACTTGGCAGGAATACCTTATGAACATTGCGCTTCCATATGAAAAAGGGAATGTGGAGGGTTGCAGATTCTGTTTGCACTAAC
The DNA here is from genome assembly GCA_009831015.1 of Picea engelmannii. Lineage (NCBI taxonomy): Eukaryota > Viridiplantae > Streptophyta > Pinopsida > Pinales > Pinaceae > Picea > Picea engelmannii. The sequence goes on along the minus strand of ML777328.1, from coordinate 807,587 downwards.
TGTCTATGATATTCAGGGTGAGTATCGAGGTTTGGTCAGCCTTGCCAGATGGCACTGTCCATTCCTGGTTTACTGATTCAAATTACGATCGAACAATTGACATCCTCTCGTTGAAAACAAATACAAAACATATCCATTATGAACCTTTGCTTGGACATATCAATAGTTCAGGGTTGAATGTCTATTCCACCCAAACGTCATCGAATCTGCATACGCGTCGAATGTTTTTTAGTGAGAATGAGAATCCTCCCGGTTGAGATATGGGCATACAGGGCTTAAACAAGAAAACCATGCATGAAATCCATCACAGTTGTGATGAGGCCATAGAGGGCTTAAACAAAAAACGTAGAGTAAGTTATCACAATTTGAAAAAAGTTATGCGTCAAATTCGTCCGAGTTGTGATAAGGCCATAGAGGCCTTAAACAAAAAACGTAAACTAGTTTATGAAAAGATGATTGAGAGTGAAATTCATCCTAGTTGTCATCAACTCATCATGCCCTTGGGAAAGAAACGTAGAGTAAGTCACCACAACTTGAAAAAGGTCATGCGCGAGAGAAAAAAATATATTGCTACGCTTCCTTTTAGAGAGAAACTCACATATCACAATGTAAAGAAATTTGTTCATGCATAACAGAACATAAACAGGTACAATCACATATCCCATAATGGTCATGCAAGTCTGAAAATTCGTGGTCTAGAAGCAACACCATGCAATACTACCAATGAAAACTAGGAAACAGTTTCTACCCATACTTCCATACGAAAGAAAAATGCAAGACATACCTACATGAAACAAATGAAAGACACTCCTTTCATTGCATGTGCAATTTGTGAACAATTGAATTAAAAAAAAAATAGTAAGTCTTTCACGCCTGATTTGCAAGCAGAATACCTTCACTTGACAGTGCATGATAAACCATTTTTCAGTTGGAAATTTTGTCTTCCATGCAAACGATCGCTTGAAAATGGAAAACTGTGATAGTTTGCAACCCCTGACCAAATAAGATATAATACACCACTACCAAATGTAAGTGCACTTACAGAACTTGAGGAGAGGCTTGTGTCTCTGTGAATTACATTTGCTCAAATCAGACCTTGGGGCTATAAACGACCCCAGATGGGCTTAACATGATCAATTGTTAATGTTCCTGTTCAACTAGATGTTGTGCAAAAAGCGTTTCCACAATTCATTAAAAATACAATGACAATTGTTGTGGCTCTGAAAAGATGCTTGCGATACAAAAATGCATATCAGAAAGGCAAAGTGTGTGTGCATGCTGTTATGAAATCATTAAAGGAATTATGTTCCAGGGCCCTGTACAAAGCAGATAACATTTGTATAAATGGAAAGTAGAACAATGTTCTTGCAGAAGAGGATGGCAACTCTGCAGACACTCTTGAAAATCCTAGTGAATTTGATGCAAGTGATGAATCGGAGAATGAAACACCTTTTGAAACATTGGTGCATGGATTCACTGATTCACAATGCATTCATGACTTGCAAGACAAAATTGTCGAAATTGCACCTGCTGACATGCAACGTCCACTTGGAATATTCAAGGACAAATTCGTTGAGGAAATGAACTTTCCAACACTCTTTTATGGAGATCCACGTAACACTGATATTAAAGAACGATTCAGTTATCATAAAATAGTCTGATGGTAGCTGCTACATTCAAGCGGTTACTTCTCCTGTCACATAACAATTTTTTTTTTCAAAACAATGCGCATAATAATAGAGCAAGTTTTGTCCTACATGTGGGTTTGAATAAGAAAAGGCCAGTTACAAGGAAGAAAGTTGTTGGCCAAGGATGTGAAGTACAAAGTAAACCTAGAAAAAAATTCTAAAATCTGATATTGGATACATAGATTTCAAAAAAATTCATACCTCTCCTGATTATTTGCAACAAAACAAAAAAAATATTTTTGCAATGATACGACAATTGGGCCCGCCAACATTTTTCATCACATTTACAAGTGCAGAGCATTGATGGGATCCATTGGTGGCTGCCGTATCTGAGTTGCATAGGAACATGAAACGTAAAAAAGAAACTGATACACTGGAAAATAATGGCATTGACTACCTCATAAGAAAAGACCCAGTGCCATGTACTCACTACTATAGACATAGAATAAATGCTTTGAGACAATTGATATGCCATGATGAAACGTTTTTCGAAAAAATATTGGACTACTTTTTTGTGACTGAATTTCAGAATAGGGGAAATGGACATGAACACACACTGTTGTGGATAGAGGGTGCACTAATCTATGGAGCTGATAACAATTCAGAGATCGAACAATTTGTGGATAAATACATAACATGCAACACATATCATTTGGATCCAGAACTTGCGAAAGTCCATAGACATTACTATACAAGAAGTTGTAGAAAACAAAAAAACTCGCATTGCAGATACAACTTTCCCGTGCCGCCAATGAGAGCTACAAGAATCATAGAGCCAGTTAGTTTAGAGGACAATGTTGTTGTTGAGAAATCTAAATCCTTGTTCGCATTTCTAGAAGAAGGAGAATTTGACGAGCTTTGATGCCTTCTTGACACAGGTGAATCTATTAGAAGATGAGTACATCCAAGCCATACAATGTACACTTAGGCAACCAACAGTTTTCCTTAAATGAAAAATATCCCATATTTGGAACAATAGTTTCTCCAAGGACATGCCAGTTATGTGGAAAGAAAATACAGATGCGCAGTACGTGCTCAATGCATATGCTGTAGCGTCGTACTGTACCTCGTATATGACAAAGGTTGACAAATCTATGACAAGTGCATTCAGAAGAATACACAAAGAACATGAAATAAGTCATATTGATGCCATACAAATGATACACACACTTGGAAATACATTGCTTAATATTCAACAAATGTCTACTCAGCAAGCAGTTCACATTGCACTTTCCTTGCCCCTCACTTTAGTTCAAGAAAATGTGTCTTCATAAACACATCTCCAGTTGAAAAACACACATTTGTGCTTAAACCATCGGTTTTGCTACAACAAGAGCCTGACAATTCAGAAGACGTGCTATGTCTCTCTATTATTGATTATTACGTCCAACGTCCATCTCCTACTAGGCATATCTTCTTAGAATAATTTGTATCGCATTACAAAAGAAATGGTGCAGCCATATCAAAAAGAAAAAAACCCTCGTTGGTACGGTTTGTCAAATACAATAAACATTGTGACTGTGAAAACTATTGTAGAGACAAAATTTTGCTGTAGGTTCCATTCGATGAAAACGAAGAGATATTAAAACATAACTTCTCTACATGGGAGGCTGCGTATGTTGCATCTGAGACTATAGTGCATATCAATGAAGATAGATTTATCTATAATGTTTGTTGAAAAGTCAACAAGAAATATGTGTCTAATTTATTTTTCCCTTAAATAAATTGGACAATAAATATTAATCTATTATTTCATTCATAACTGAGTGAGTTGGATTTGTAATAGAATTATAAGTGTTGTTAAGTGAGTTAGGATCAGTTGTACTAGTTGTAACTAAACATGCACTAGTGAGAGTTCAGTTAATTAGTTAACTCACAAGCAACTGAAGATTCGTCACGGTTAACTACATGCATGTCAGATCCAGTGGAGACCCAGTTGAGATAACAGGTGAAAGGGACAGCTTGGCTATCAGTTGTGATTTGATCACACATGCAGTGGATATTCTTATGAGCATGTGCAAACTAGGCAATTTGTGAATGATTCGATCATTGTGAGAATTCGAATTGTAGAGATTGTGCAGAGGAGGCAAGCTGTCTGGACACGGAGAATTGGCACATGTATTTGCTGATTTGTGTATGACAGTGTGAGACGATTGTGTTGTACTGAGAGCTCTTGGATTAGAGTTTTGTATGATATTGTTTCATGATTCATGATATACATAATATATGATAGTGGGGTTTTTAGCTTTACGCTTTCTCGGTAAAACTTCTGTGTTATGTGTTATTGATATTTCACTTTGTGATTGTGGTTGTGATTGTGGTTTAATTTTCCGCAAGAATAACAGTATAAGTGATTCTATATTTAACAGTGGCGTAAATTGTTAGATCAGAAGAATCGCAGTGAATACATTAAGTGTATCAAAATTTCTACATGGTATCAGAGCCACGGAGGCCACAGAGTCACGGAAGTGAGGTGTGAACATAATTGCATTCTTGCAGGTCTCGTCTCTAGCAGGGTGCGAACCCTAGTACTGAAAACTTCTGGTGTTTTCAAGAATAGTAATTCTCACACCCTAGACAAAGGCAGGGTGTGAACTTCACTGAGCATTCTTGCAGTCTACAGTGGAGAAGGGTGCGAACTTCCCTTACCCTAACAGTGGAGCAGGGTGAGAACTTCTTGAGCATTCTCGCAGGCTGCAATGGAGCAGGGTGCGAACATCCCAGGCAAGTTCGCAGGCTACACACAGATAGGGTGCGAACTTCCCTCAGGTTGCTCTAAGGTGGGGTGCGAACCTCCCAGTGCAAGAGGAAAGTGCAAGAGTTGAGTTTTGGGTTGGATAACATTCAAATTTGCAAGATTTTCTTGGTGTGACACTTGATTCAAGATAAAAAATGTCTTTCATTGGCTTAAGGTTGGAGTATGCACTTGAGGGCAGCTCGAACTACATTTCTTGGAAGGACAGGATGGAAGCAATGATCGAAGACAATGGCTTGAAGGGTTACATTGACGCAGATGTTCCTAAGCCGGATGCGATAGATACTGCAAATCTTGATGCATGGAAAAAGAAAGTGGCGAAGGCAAGGAGGATTCTATTGGAGGGAGTACGAGACCACATTGTCTCAAGTCTCCATGGGAAAACCACACCATATGCAATGTGGAAGGTTTTGACAGATCTATTCCAAAACAGTAGCGACCATAGGAAATTGGCACTCAAAGATAAACTCAGGAAGATCAAGATGGAAAAAGGCGACACCATTCCAAAATATCTCACGAAGTTTGTCCAATGTCGGGATGAGCTTGGAAGTGTGGGAATAACAGTCACTGCTGATGATTTGGTGAGCTTGGCACTCTTAGGGCTTCCTAAGAGTTAGCACAATTATCAAGACTCTGTCAATGGAAGGGAAAAATTACCAGATTGGGAACGACTATGGTCGGATCTAGTGCAAGAGGAATTCAGGCGGAACACTAGAGATGGATCTTCATCAAAGCGTGATGATGAAGAGGATTGTGCTTTGACTGCCAAGGCAAGGAAAGGGAAAGGGAAGAAATTCCAATCAAAATCCGAGTCTAAAGTCAAGAAGCTGGATTTGTCCAAAGTGAAGTGTTTTCACTGTCACGAACGTGGGCATCTCGCTACTAACTGTCCACAGAAGAAGAAGAACAAGACGATTTCTGGATCTGCAACTGGTGAGGCTCTTGTCTCACAATTTGAGCTTGACTTCTCTTTGATCGCATCCATGGCTTCAAGTGCATCGGGATAGGTGTGGTATTTGGATAGTGGCGCTTTCTTCCATATGATGAGAGATAAAGAGTCTTTCATTGACTTGGAGGAGAAAGATCTTAGAATGCATATAGAGATGGGTGATGATGGAAAATACAGTGCAACTGGTATTGGTACCATTACCTTTCAGAGGGAGTTAGGTAAACCATTTCAATTGAAAAATGTTATGCATGTTCCAGGTCTGAAGAAAAACTTGGTCTTAGTTGCAATGTTGGAGGACAGAGGCTATGATGTTGTTTTTAGCAGTGGTAAAGCCTACCTGCGACATAAAGCAACAGGTCAAGTCAAGAAGATAGGGATTCGAGTTAAGAATCTCTACATTCTAGAGGTAGATGGTTGCAATGCCATGATAGGCAAGGCAGAAAAAGTGGTGAGCTGGGATGAGGACGAATTATGGCAAAGGAGATTGGGCCATCTTCATCATGGAGCCTTGAAGATCATGCAACAAATATCTACTGGACTTCCAATGGGAACACTTGCTCAGTTAGATCAGTGCAAGGGGTGCACCCTGGGGAAGTATGTAAAGTCCACCTTTCATGAAAAGGAGAACCGTGCTTCGGTGATCCTGGAGAGAATTCACACGGATGTGTGTGGAACATTCTCGGTTGCTTCAACAACAAAACACTGGTATTATGTTATTTTTGTTGATGACTTTTCTCGTAAATGCTAGATATTCTTCATGCAGAAGAAGGATCAAACATTCTCAAAGTTCTGTGAGTTTAAAGCATTGGTGGAGAAAGAGTCGGGGAAGAAAGTGAAGGCTCTAAGGAGTGATAATGGTGGAGAATACATCTCTAACGAATTCAAAGACTTCTGCAGTAGAGAAGGAATTCAAAGAGAACTCATAGCGCCTCATAACCCACATCAAAATGGGGTCGTGGAGAGAAAGAATAGAACGATCGTGGGTGTAGCACGAGCGATGTTGCATGATCAGGGCCTATCAATTCATTTGTGGGAAGAAGCATGCAATACTGCAGTTTATGTGCAGAACCGTTGTCCTCATAGAGTACTTGGCATGAGTACACCTGAAGAAGATTTTACTGGTAAGAAACCTGATGTTTCACATTTAAATTTTTTTGGCTCATCTCTTTTTGTGCATGTGAACAAGGATGCCATGAAGAAGCTGGAACAGACTGCTGAAGTTGGGATATTTGTGGGGTACATAGAAACACCCCATAATTATCATGTGTATTTTCCGAATAGTAAGATGACTATTATGTGACGGGATATAAAATTCGATGAGGGGAAAGCCATGCGGTTGTCGCTTGAGAGGGAGCTAGACTTGCATGCAGAAGAGGAACTGATGGTTCCAAAAGATGAGTCTCAAGATGTGGACCAGCCACATGAAGAGGTTCATGGAGTGGAGGAAACCACTCAAGCAGAGCCATCCATCATAAATGGCAGAAAGCGCACCACGGAAGCTGATAGATTGAGACTAGATGTTGCATAGAATGTAGGAGCCCCTATTTCATAGCGCAAACATAGACAGTCTCCTGATCGATTTGCTGGATACATGGATCTTATGAGCAAATGTATTGTGACTGAACCATCTTCCTTTTAGGAAGTAGTGCAAGACCCCACTTGGGTTGATGCTATGGTAGAGGAGTATAAGTCCATTGTCAAAAACAGTGCATGGGATATTGTCCCAAGACTGGTCGACAAATCAGTGGTAGGTTCGAGATGGATCTACAAGGTAAAGCAAGTTGTTGATGGGAGTGTGGAGAGATACAAGGCCAAGCTTGTGGCCCGTGTTAGAAATACAGGACCGCGGAGCAATAAAATAAAAAAAATGCGGAAACAAAACACAGAAGACACACAATACAAGAGAGACACAGATTTACGTGGTTCACCCAGTGTGGGATACGTCCACCAGAGAAATTGTCAGGTCCTTTCTTTATTATTATCTAGCAAAATGAAGGGATACAACCTACAACAAAACCCGCTGTAACTTCCTCTTCTTTCTCTCACAGTCTCTTCTCTCAGAATACAATACTCGCCAACATACATAGCCACAATACATTTCCCTCATAAAAGAGGGTTTCCTTTTAGGGAAAAAAACCCTAACATAATCTCTATCGTTAGATCTGAGACCTTATAATGAACAGTCCAAATTTACAATGAAATTACAATATACTTTTACAAGGCAATTTTTGATTCGGGGACTTTGCCCCAGAACCTCTGCTGGGGTCCCGCTTGCCCCCAGACCCCCCAGCCGAGGGGATAGCCCCCCCGGACCCCGCAGAGGGGGTACCCCCCCTCTGCACTCCCTCGCGTGGAAGAGTGTACATACTTCTGGGGTGTAAATACTTCATGGGGCATAAACATGACTGAAAGTAAAAGACCTCTAAATTAGGAAGATAATCAGGCTCCACAACCAACAATCTCCCACTTGGAGACTGATCTCAACAACTCCACCACTGCTGTATATGCTGGACTCTGACCCTTCTTGGACCTAGAAAATTTATCATCTTCATCTTCACTCTTGAAGACCAATTGAAACTGAGCAAGAACTTAGTTTCTCCCTGGTTACTCCCTTTGTTAACATGTCTACAGGATTTTGGCTAGTGTGTATCTTTTCCAGCTTCAATTGTCCATCTTCCAAGGTGGATCATATGAAGTGGTACCTCAACTGTATATGCTTAGTTTTCGAATGGAAGGCTGATTTATTTGCAAGGTGAATGGCACTCTGACTGTCACAGTACAACCTGCTGTTCTCCTGCTTCTTTCCCAATTCCTCCATAAACCTTTGTAACCAAATCATCTCTTTACTAGCCTCTGTAGCAACAACATA
>ML777328.1:717860-741170 GCA_009831015.1 Picea engelmannii | reverse complement strand
TAGCAATAGTAAAACATCCTGTCATAAATCATGACGCATCATCATCAAGGTTAAGTGGTTCATCACCATAAAAATCCAGATCACTTGCGAGCAAGTGTCCTCAAAGTATAAGTTTTGTCAGTGTGCCAGAGCGGGATGTTACAGACAATTTGAAATGCACCGATGCGACGTATAATTAATAATGCACCGGGGTGGTGTGTAAATAATAACACACTGTAAGACAGTTACATTTGCATAATGCAAATGCAAACATCTGTGTTTATAGTTTATGGAGGTTTTCTTTGCAAAGGAAATAATGGAGGTCAGTATTTGGTGCTTCTATCAATTAAACGCACTGATGAATTTTGTTTATACATACGTACCGATACATTTTAAAATGAAAAAATGCCTCAGGGAGGGAGAGAGAGGGAAGGGGATACAATGAGTGATAGAGAGAGGGGGATACAAAGTGACAGGGAGAGAGGGATTGACGCAAGAGAGAGAGGGGGGGAAAATATAGAGAGAAAAGGGGAGGGAAGGAAAAAGAGTGTGAGAGAGGGGATGAACATCAAATTCACATTTTTTTTTATGTTCGAGGAGGATATTTTTAGGAATCGAGTAACATTTTGAGAATTTGTAAAGCTAGATAAAGATTTCTTGTATAGCTGGGTGGAAAAAAAAATTATATTGTAGAAAAAAACAATGATTTTTTAAGTTTGCTATCAAGTTATACAAGTTAATCGAAGTTATTTTTGAAGTTAGATTTTTCTATGCTACCCAAGATGATGGTTTTTGGCTCAATTGTAGGAAAAAAATAATTATAATATGAAATGGACAATTCTTCAGATTCCAACATTGCCTTATTCCGTATCTTTGGTCCTTCAAGTTCTCTCATGTTGATTACATTACATCTAGATTTTATTGATAATTCATTTATCCCAATGAATTAATGTTATGTATGCAGGTGTAGTTTAATAATTATTCATTGAATTTTGTGGGATGAAGATTCAGGATCGAGTTTAGATGCTCAAGATATTCTTATGATCCCAAAATTCCACAACCTCTTATCAGGAGAAAGATACTGTAAGAAGGTGTTTGATGAAAATGGAAAACTTCTTTACCCTACCAATCCTGGAATTCCATCTTCTAGCAACCATCCTGGGTCAACAGTATTACACAATGAATGTGCTACCTTTTATGTAGACAACACCATAGGGTGTAAGAAAAAGATGTTTGAGTAATTCTATTTTTGGATTTTCAATGGAACTAATGTAAATGTACTTCTTAATAAGAAATTTGTTTTATAAATGGGTTGGTTTCATGTTTATTATTGGGAAGAAAATGTCCATGCTTCTAATAAGTGTTTGGTACAATGTTTTAGCATATTAAAAGCATTGTGTTACTAATATTATCAATGTAATGTTCAATACTTTTACAATCAAGATTCTAATGATGAACAACCTATCTACCATCTACTATTGCACCCCACTACAATGTCAAGTCATGAGATTGCAGCTAAACAAAAAGAGTTTGGAGAAGAAGCATACCAAGAACAATTGCAACAACCACCTATTCAATTCCCACTACGTCCTAAGTCACTAATTCAAAATATCGACAACAAAAATAGTTCTTCACATGTTTTGGATGAAGGAAATGATATAGAGGTTGGCATGGGCGATTTCTTGTGAGATACCTACGCCATGGAGGGAATGTTTTTCATGTATTCCAACAAAATAAACTAGGGGGTGATGTTGATGTCGTAGATACCTTATACGAAAACCTGAAATCGGCTTCCACCACCCCTCTATTTGGTCCAGTACAGGAGTCTGTGAGGTCTACCCATCTAGGGACAACAATGTTACTATACAACTTGAAATAAATGTATGGTATGCCAGAACCAAAATTTTGACAAGAACCAAAATTATGACAAGAACCAAAATTTTGAGTTCTTTTAAACAATCCTCTTCCACTCATATTTCCGATCATATCCATGAGTGGAGGAGGAGAAGATGCTTAATCAAAGTTCCTCTTCTTGATCAACTATTGGCTGGGTGGTTGACCAAATCACTCATTGGGCCCATAGCCCATGATTTTTCCATGGGCGGTGTCATCACTAAAGAGCAGGATATTAGTCATGATCAATATCTAGATCTCGTTTATTCGCAAACGGGCACTTTATACAACTTGATCCCTGATGCTCCTCGTCCTTCTACGAATCCTACCCCAACACCTCCAGTAGATTCTCATGCTGTTGATGGTGTGATTGACACCTTTGATGCTGAGACACAGTATACACAAGCCAATCATACCACTCCCAAGTATACCACTTCTAATGTACAAAATACTCCTATTCCTACTCCTTCTTCCGACAAAAATTCTGAAGTTAATTCGGTTCAATCTACACCTACTGGTAAAAATATAAATAAAAAGAAAGGGAAGGGTAAGAATAAGGAGGACAAATATACTAATCAACAATCTGAGAAGCCAAAAACGCAGTCTGCTAATGAGAAAGATAAACATAAACCTAGTTACCCTTGCCTTATTTGTGGTGACGATCATTATACAAAATATTGTACACGATGCGCTAAGGTTACTAAGTTTCTGCAAGGGACCGGGAAGCCTTCTACACCTGTCATCTTGTCACAACCGTTTCCTTCTAAGCAGCAAGCCCAATTGGTCATTCATGACCAACCCTCTCCTTCTAGCTCATCTTATGTCCTTATGTGTACTGGTGACTCAAAAAATAAATAATTTGTAGTCACAACACGAGCCAAATATTATTCTTCGTCGAAAGAGAAAGTTGATGATTTACTGCCTTCGTTGGTTCAACCTCCTCCTCCAATTTCACCTCCGAATGGTCCTCTTCATCTCGAATGGCCGGGCCTAGATACAGTTCTTCGTCCTCCTCCCAAGGGTGTTGTTTGAAAGTATTCATTTAATCCTCATGCATGTGCTACCCAAAACTACAACATTGTAAAATACCTTGCGCAAGCACCCTCCGCGATGTCGGCTCTCAAAGTCCTTCAAAGTTGTCCTACTCAATGAAAGGTGTTGTTAAAGTCTATTGGTAGGATTGATCCTACAGATACCAATTTGATAATATTTGACTTGGAAGATCATATTCCAAGGATTCCTCCTCAATTAGCGTTTCAAATCCAAGTTATTGTGGAAAATAAGAATATCTGTCGAACCATTATTGATGAAGGAGCCTCGACTTGCGTTATGTCTATTACTTGTTGGAAAGATATCGACTCTCTTGCCCTTACTGAGTCACACAATAATCTTAAGGCCTTCAATGGTACAGGGTTTAAACCTTATGGTGTTCTTCCTTCGTTGTCTATTATGTTAGAAGGTAAATCGGGCAATGTCGAGATTGAGGTCTTTGATGCACCTCTTGATTATAACCTTCTACTTGGCCGTAGCTGGATTGATTCCATGTGTGCAGTTGTGTCTACCATTTTCCGTGTGTTAAGTTTCCCACACCAAGGAAAGGTTGTCACTGTCGACCAACTGGCCTTCTTTAATTCCGATTCCCGTACTAGAAACACACCTTTTATCTTGAAAACACCCCCCAGTTATGAGAATGTCGGCGTGGGTATTTTAAAATATTCAACCTTTATGGGTACTTTTTCATATTCCACCACTTGAAATTCCTCCTCCTTTTGTCGCCTCGGTTAACATGATATCAACCTATGTTCGTGAAACCCCTGAGTCTTATGACCCATGGATAATATCTAGCTTTGGTGTCTGTCTTCATTACGACGACCGAATGCCTTTAAGTTCGGTCGAATCAGCTTATCAAGCTATTCAATCAACAACTCCTTCTCTCTGTGATACATCTCCTGATCCATTCCATGTGATCTTTCCTACTGATGACATGATGATGTCAGTCATGTCTATGGAAGATACTCCATGGGACGATGGGAATCATCATTTTATTCTCTTCCTATAACGTGATATCATAGAGAGCTACCAATGGATTTTGACTCCGTCGACCATTGTTGTTATTTCTTCTGTTCCTGAGTCAACACAAGATGTTCTGTATGAAGGGAACTTGAGTAATATTTCACCTATCATTCCTATTGACATATCGATTAAACCCGAAGTCATGGAAAATTTTCATATCGACGCCTCATGTTCTACTAATGAGGTTTGCACTTATAAATCCCTTTTCCAAGAGTTTCGTGATGTTTTTGCCTGGATTTATGAAGAAATGTCAGGTATTGATCCTGATATTGTTGTGAATGAGATTAAGACTTATCTGGATGCTAAACCCATTCGGTGGAGACTTCGCCCAGTACTTCCACGTAAAGTTGTTGCTATCAAGCTTGAAGTTGAAAATTTCTTAAGGCTGACTTTGTCTATCCTGTGGCTTTGACTGATTGGGTATCTAATCTTATTCCGGTAAAAAAGAAACAAGGAACGATCTGCGTTTGTGTAGATTATAGGGATATAAATAAAGCTTGTCCTAAGGACAATTATCCAACCCCTTTCGTTGACCAGATCGTTGATGACTGTGTCGGGAGTGAAATATTCTCCTTGATGGATGATTTCTCTGGCTATAATCAAATCAATATTTTACCAGCGGATCAACACAAGACTGCTTTTATTTTCTCTTGGGGAACCTTCGCCTATCGGAAATTACCTTTTGGTCTAAAAAATGTTGGTGCGACTTTTTAGCGCGCTATGTCTTACGCTTTTCATGACATTAAGCACATTGTACAACCCTATATCGACGATCTACCAACGCATTCCATGCATCGTCAAGATCACCCGACACATTTACGGGCCATTTTTCTACGCTCTCGTTATTATCGCATACATTTGAATCCACACAAATATGTTTTTTGTGTGGAATTTGGTCGACTTCTTGGTTTTATCATTTCTATACATGGGATTTGGGTAGACCCCTTGAAGGTTGAGGCTATTCTTAATCTACCTCCTCCTTCCACACTATGCCATCTCCAAAGTTTGCAATGGAAGGAAATTTTTTTACATTGATTCATCCCCAATTACACTAAATTAACGAAAGGATTTACTCGGCTCCTCAAGAAAGGTTACAATTTTGTATGGGACGATACTGCAAAATAATATTTTGGGGCTTTGGAACTTGCCTTAACCTGTACAACACTTTTGTTCCCACCTGACTATAGCCAAGATTATTTACTGTACTTAGATGCTTCAGACTCTACCATTTCTATGGTCTGAGTCCAAGAGGATGATTCATGCGATAAGCATGTGATATACTATTTGAGTCGGAGTCTCACGACTACCGAAACCAAATATTTACATGTGGAGAAATTGGCCTTGGCAGTTGTTCAAGATGTTCAACGTTTTCGTCACTACATCTTATTAAGCAGAACCACCATCATTTCTGATTGCAACCCCATGCAACATATCCTTACTCGACAATTGTTGGGGGGGAAAGTACTCTAAATGGATTGTTATTCTCCAAGATTTTGATTTTTCCTTTGAACGCTCCAAGTCAAACAAGTCTCTAGTTTTTTCCAAATTGATATGTGATCTTCCCTCTACTGAGATAGAAAAAGTGGCAGAGGATTCCTTTCCTGACGAATCCCTCTTTTTGATCAGTTCTGACAACATATGGTATGGATATATTATAATATATATCCAAACCCAAACTTTCTAGCCTGATCTCTCTAGTACAGATTGTCGTCGTATATGGTACCAAGCCCGTCAATACATTATCCTTGGTGATACCCTTTACCGCTGTGGTATTGATTCCATATTTCGACAATGTCTCACCTACGATGAATCTGAGAAAGATTTGAATGACTGTCACTCTGGATCCTGTGGCGGTCATATGTCTGGGTATGCCACTGCCTAAAAGATATTATGAGTTGGTTATTTTTGGCCTTCATTGTTTAAGGATTGCATTATTGCCATCCAGAAATTCCATGCTTTTCAAACCTACAACAATAACATCCGATCTCACCCTGATCCTCTTCACCCTGTAGTTTTCGTTGGTCTGTTCGCTAAATGGGGCATTGACTTCATGACATGAAACCCTCACTCGGATGGGGGGCATGGATACATTATTGTAGCTGTGGATTATGTCGCTAAATGGGCCAAAGCGATGCCTACATTTGATAACACCGAGAAAACTGTAGCATTGTTTATATTCAATCATATCATTACTAGATTTGGTGTTCCTCAAGCCATTGTTACTGATCAGAGTAGTCAATTTCCCAATTTTATGATGTACGAACTTACTGAAAAGTTGGGTCTTCGCCATGAAAACTCAATCCCCTATTATCCATAGGCCAATGGCCAGGTTGAAGCAATCAACAAATTTCTCACTACTATGCTTTGACAGATGGCACACGATTTTGTTCTCAACACCATGGGCCTATCGGACATCTGTTAACTCTTCCATGGGATTCACACCTTTTCAGTTAGTATATGGTATCGAAGCAATTTTACCAATTGAATGTGAAATCCCATCTTTGAAACTAGTCGTCGAACTTCTCCCTAACAATTTTGCTGAAGAGGAACATCTTTTGTATTTGATGCAACTAGATGAAACTCATTGTGATGCCGCCTTAGTTATGGAAACTCAAAAAAAATGTGTCAAAGACCAATATGAAAATCATGTCAAACCACGTGTTTTTTCTGAAGGTGATCTAGTTCTTCTTTACGAGCAAGATCGTGATTTTCTAGGGTCCGGTAAATTAGAGCCCATGTGGCGTCCTTATATTGTGAAATGTGTTTTGGAGAAAGGGGATTACGAGCTCGTATATTATGATGGAATCTCTTTGATTGAACCCAGGAATGGGATTTACTTGAAGAAGTACTATGCTTAAGTCATTTTTGCATGAGTGTTGTGTATTTTTAGTGTATCATACTCTTGTGTGATTTTTCGTTTTTGGTTCCACCTTTCGACTGCTTACCTTGCATTATGCTTGGTTTCCAGATGTCATTGTTTTCGCTACCCTACATTGGCTTTCCTGATGGTGCTAGTTGCAGTACTAAAAACTTAACGTTTGCTGCTTGGGCAATCTATGCACCTACAGATGAACTAATTAGTCTACATGGTGTTTGACTTGGTCGTGCAACCAACAATATCGCAGAATACAGTGTAGTTATCGAGTTATTGACTGATGTTGTTTCAATTGGAATCCACCACCTTATTGTATGATTGGATTCACAGTTAGTAGTCTTACAGTTGAGTAACGTTTATTCCATCTGAAGTCCTACTTTGTTAAGGGTATATTTACGAATTCTCCTCTTGGAACATCTTTTTGATTACATTGAATATCAACACATTCCTAGATGCCTAAATACATTAACAAATGCATTGGATAATTATT
Organism: Picea engelmannii; assembly: GCA_009831015.1. Lineage (NCBI taxonomy): Eukaryota > Viridiplantae > Streptophyta > Pinopsida > Pinales > Pinaceae > Picea > Picea engelmannii. The sequence continues at coordinate 733,860 of ML777328.1, read as the reverse complement.
TTTTAGACATACATTTGAGACATTTATAAAATCCAATCACATTTTTGTACATAAAAAAAGTAAGCCGCTAGGAGCCTCATATTAATAATGATAAAAGTTTACAAAAAGTGTTTTTGTTCGAAGACGAAAATATAAAAAATGTGAAGCACATGGTTTCATATAAAATAGAGCATCAAGGATGTTGCTCGCTATAACACGTGACTGCCCGTGCTACTCTACAGAGCAGTCGATTGATGGATGCAAATATGCCTACTGTGTGGCATTGGTAATGACTAGTAATATCGTCTATAGAGGCATCAGGGATATTCATTGTAAGTCCCTCCAGATTTTGTTCTATGGTATCGAAGTCTGCAGCAGCTACTCCCGCTACGACATCTCTCTCCCCTCACCTTTGGATAGGGGATGAACTTGGAGGATGATAAGGTCCCACATCTGTATTTTCGAAGAGAATTTGATTAGTCATCGGATAAACACCACAATTTTTTTTTTCTATCATTGAAAATAACAAAAACATTATATAAACAAAATTTCCTTCTTACTTATGTTCCCCCACTGGGAATCTTCAGGAAGAGCTAGGTCCAGATATCCACAGAAATCTAACCCAACGTAGGCATAATCATCGACCATGAGCATTTGAGTCCTCAGTCACTCGGAGAAGACATCGTTATACCTGACTATGTGACCGCCTCCATGTCTGGCCATGAGATATACCCAACTCTTCATCATTAGATCCTGTGGAGTAGGTATACCCTACTCTACCTACAAGCGTAAAACTGGGACCCTCTTTAGGAAGAAGGATACCAAAATAGACCCGTATCCGAATTGTTTCAACCCACCACTTCTGCACTTGGTAAGTTGTTTCTTCATACTTTTAAGGACCCCTTCACACCAATTGAAGACTTGGGGCTCCATACAATCCAATGCATAGTGAAAATGGATTTGCAGAGCCATGTGGGGAGCTGCACTCCCTTCCATGTGATGCAGGAGAATCGTCAACAAGTACACATGGCAGGACAACTCAACGTCTGAGAGCCAATCCAGAGTCTCAAACGCTAGCTAGTACTGCAAATATTTTGAAGCTGGTAGAAAACAATAAAAGGAAAGATCACGCGCGTGGAGACAAAATGAGCATGCGTGACCTGAGACTTAACCCTAGTTAGATAACAATTAGTTTTTCTTTTGAAGGACCCTATGATATAAAGAGAGGTTTTGTACACTTTAAGAAGTTAGTCACAAAGCATTATAAAAGTTGTAAAGAATTGTGAGAGCCAAGAGAGTAATGAGCAAGTAGATTTTTCTAAGTAGTAGTTGTTGTTTTGATTTTTCTGTAATCAGTCTTTCTTTTGAACGAAGATAATCGAGGAAAATTGATCCAAATGTGTGGATTGTTATGGCTTGCAATTCTCTATGATTGTTGTTGTTTTCTTTCAAGAATGAATGAATCTTGCTGCGAGTGTATGTATCCTTAAGATGTTTGTATAATTTCAAGATCTCTTTTCTTCATGAGCCGGTGCAAGGTGTGCACACAGTCCGCAAGGAGTGCATCAACAGGGTATATTTCAACTCGTAAAGCTAAGGAGGAACAACGTGAGACTTTATTTTCAAGGAGTGCAAAGCGACTGTCACGAAGTGTTCATAGTCATCGCAAGAACTCAATCTTGCGTAAGGATCGGTTGCAAGGAGTGTACAGAACTGGAATCTGACGAAGAGACAAAGTGATTTCATAAAGAAGTCGAAGGACGAGAATAGAGGAACGCCAGGAAGGTGGGAATGAATTCTTTTCAAGAATCTTTGGACCTGAATTTGACAAATTTCCCAGAACAACAGAAAGCGCTTGGGAGATCGAAATATTTGAGAAGATCAAGCTCAAGAGGGATAGCACTTTCCAAGAAGTGCGAACGAGATCCAAGAAATGGACTCGCAGGAAGGATAAAGGTCAAAGCCTTTAATATTTCAAAAATATTCTAAGTTAGAAGAAAGCGTAAGCTCAAGGGAAAGGATCTTAGTCATCCGATCTACGTACAAAAGGATTGTAGTCGTCTGATCAAGGTAAAGTGCACTAACCTTAAAGCTTTGAAAGTGTACAAGATAATCAGACTTACAAAACTCCAAATTCATCGGATTCGTCCGTTGTCAAGGAGGACACATGGTGAGAGATCAACATTTTGTTGACTCGTAGAGTGGAAAGGTCAAAGAACAAAGCCAGGAGGATTCGTGAAGTGAAAACTCGCAAAAGGACCACAACTGTTGATCGTTCCAAAAACATCAAGACCGTCCATCATCAAGGGAGATGCATGGTGAGGGGTTAGCATTTCACTAACTTGTGACTGAAAGAAGTCAAAGGCAGAGTTACAAGAATCCGCGAAACGCAAAATCGTGATTCAATCACAGCCGTTGATTGAAGGAGGGAGATATACCGTAGTTCTGGCCTTGTCAAGATTTTGTGACTCAGGAAATCATAGGCAAGAGTTCTGAGAACTCGCGAATCGCTAAATCACGACACGCTCAAAATATTGGCGCTCGGTCACAACGAAGGGTCACATCGATGAAGGTGAATAGAGGGGATATCTTGCGCTAGGCTCCTATCGGGATTTCTGAAGTCGGGAGAGTCGAAGTGACTCGCATGTAAAGAACCGATACGCGAAGTTGCAATGCGCCTTTTGATTAGGCGAATGGTCACAGCCTCAGCCACATAATGGGAGGGGATTAACTAGGAGAGCTAGCGCCTAAATATGTTGAATCTTAAAGGCATTAAGGAGAAGGTCGCGGGTTCCATATAACCCGCGCTTAAGGGAAAGAGGGCCTGTTAAGTGGAATTGAGGTTCTTGAGGGGCCAAAGAGTCATTCAGACTCAGTTTCTTGATCAATCCTAGACTAGGAGGTCATACAACCATTAGGATAGAAGGGGGTTTTGCATCAAGTGGTATCAGAGCTGATTTTCATCTATAGATTTCAGGTGAAGGAGATAAAGGAGATAAATGAGATAAAGGAGACAAAAGAAATCGATGTCGTACTCTGTGCATGAGAGACAGTCAACACAATGCCACCAAGGAGACGAGGGGAGCCACCTTTATCCAATCGTGTTGTATAAAGAGAGATGAAAGAACTTCGTGCAAGACTGGAAGAAGCGCAGAGAAGAGTACCTGATGCTGGAGACATCAATGATGCAGAGAGTGAAGATGTAGAAGCTAAAGAAGCTGCAGGGGAACACGTTGTTGAAGAACGCTTGCTAAGAGCAGTTGTTAGATTGGGAGCTAGAGCCAAGATAGAGGTCCCAATGTATGAAGGAAATTTGTATGTTGAAGAACTGTTCGATTGGATAAGTTCTATGGACAAATATTTCAATTATGAAGATGTCGATGGGGAGAAAAGGGTGAGACATGCTGTCACCAGGCTTAAAGGACACGCAACACTGTGGTGGATGAACTGTGGGTTGAGAGGCAAAGTAGAGGCAAACATAAGATAAATAATTGGGACAAAATGGTAGCCAAGCTGATGGCTAAATTCATGCCCAAATATTATCAGATCAATATGTTCAGGAAAATGCAGAACCTGAGATAGAAAGGTTCGACAATTAAAGAATACACAGACTCGGAGTTGTACAAGATGAACATCAGAATTGGACAAAGAGAGAGGGATGGAGAAAAATTTTCTAGGTATATAAATGGATTGAGGTATGAAATCCAGAATGAGCTCAGCATGATGTCGGTAAGGATAGTGGAGGATGCTTATCATTTTGTGCTGAAGGCAGAAGATAAATTGGCTAGAAAACAAAGTCAATGAGGTAGAGATAAAATCTCATCCTCGAACAAAGGCAAGAGAGTTTCCCATGACAAAGCATATAATTCCAAAGACGAGGCTGAAACCCAATACAATCACTCAGAAAGAGGAGGGATTTCTCGAGGAAGATAGGGTGGTGGAAGAAACTCTTCTAGAGGAAGAGGCAGAGGAGGAATAGGATGTTATGCCCATGGAAAGACATGGCACATGTCTTGGGAATTCCCCAAGAAAAATAAAGAAGGAGGATAATATCACATTTCGGAAGCACAAAGAGGGAATGTTGAAGCAGAAGGAGAAGATGATGGAACATCCCTGATGATGAGAAATGTTCTCTTAAAACCAGAGACAAAAGTTAAAAATCTAGTACAGAGGAACAGTCTATTCAGAACATCTTGCAATACTAAAGACAGAGTATGCAAGGTGATAACTGACAGTGGGAGAACTGATAACTTAGTATCCATGAAGATGATGGAGAAATTGGAGCTGGAGACAACTGCACACCTAGATCAATATAAAGTCTCATGGTTGCAGAAAGGACACTAGGTAATGGTTACTAAACAATGCTTGGTTGAATTTAAGATAGGAGGATATAGAGATGAAATTCTGTGTGATGTAATTCCCATGGATGTATGTCATATTTTTTTGGCAAGACCATGGCAGTTTGATAGGAATGTCATTCATGATGGGAGGAAGAATACATACACCTTGGAGAAGAATGGTAGGGCACACATGTTGTTTCCAATAGAGGCGAAGAAAGCGAAAGAAGAATCCATCACAGACATAATTCTCACGAGTGGGAAGGAACTCCTGAATTAAGTTAAGAAAGAATAAGAGATGCAATTTGCTATGATGAGGAAACCTAGGGTTATCTTTACTAGTAATTCGATGGATGATTTTCCTGAAGAAGTTCAAGAATTGTTGGAAATTTTTTGTGACATAGTGGTGGATGAGCTGCCTAACTCATTTCCACCCATCAGAAGTATCAACCATCATATTGATTTGATACTAGGAGAAAGTCTCCCAAACAAAGCGACATACAGACTAACACCTTGAGAGAATGAGGAGGTAAAGAACCAGGTCCAGGAATTGTTAGACAAGGGTTTGGTCAGAGAGAGCTTGAGCCCATGCGCAGTACCAACTGTGTTTACCCCAAAGAAATATGGAGGATGGAGAATGTGTACAGACTCGAGAGCCATCAACAAGATCACTATCAAGTATAGATTCCATTTGCTAAGAATAGATGATTTGATGGATTATTTAAGAGGGGAAAATTTCTTTTCTAAGATTAATTTGAAAAGTGGATATAACCAGATCAGAATGAGAGAAGGTGATGAGTGGAAGACAACCTTTAAGACAAATGAAGGTTTGTATGAGTGGCTTGTTATGCCATTTGGCTTAACTAATGCCTCGAGTACTCTTATGAGGTTGATGAATGAAATACTAAAAGATTTCATTGGCAAGTTCGTGGTGGTGTATCTAGACGATATAATGATCTTTAGCAAGACTAAAGAGAATAATTTGAGGCACTTGACACTGGTGATGAGGAAAATACAACAGGAGAAGATGTTGATAAACCTGAAGAAGTCCTCTTTTATGAAGACATAACTCATTTACTTGGATTTTGTGATCTCTTCAAATGAACTGAAGATGGATCTGGAGAAGGTGAAAGAAATCAAAGAATGGCCATCACCCAGGAGCATGTTCGAGGTAAGAAGCTTCCATTTATTAGTGAGTTTCTATAGGAAGTTCATCAGAGATTTCAATGGAATTTGTGCACCAATGATGGATACAGTGAAGAAGGGGCACAAGTATTTCAAATGGACAGAGGAGGCTGAGAAGAGATTCAATACACTAAAGAAGAAAGTAATGGAGTGACCAATTATGGTCTTGCCAAATTTTGAGAAGACGTTTCAGGTAAGGTGTGATGCAAGTGGCATTGCGATTGGAGGAGTTTTGAGTCAGGACAATAGACCTGTTGCTTACTTCAACGAGAAGCTGAATGAGACTAAGATAAAATACTCCACCTATGATAAAGAGTTTTATGCCATAATCCAATCCTTGAAGAAATGGAGACATTACCTTGTCCCACAAGAATTTGTCTTGTATAGCGATAACCAAGCTTTACAATTCATAACCAGACAGGAAAAATTGAATCAGAGGCATGTGAAGTGGATTGAGTATATGCAGAATTTTACTTTTGTCATAAAACATATTTTTGGGAATGCTGATAAAGTTGTTGATGCATTGAGCATGAGATGTTTGACTCTGCAGGAATTTTAGGTAAAGACCTTAGGGTTTGAACACCTTAAGGAAATGTACAGTGATGATCCAGAATTCAAGGAAGCATACGAAGCATGTGAAAATCCTGTGCTGAGAGATAGGATCCAGTGGACATATTATATGATTAAGGAGGGATTGCTATTCAAGGGAAATCAATTGTGCATACCAAAATTCTCAATGAGGGATAACCTTTTGAAGGAAAAACATAGTGGAGGATTGGCTGGACATTTCGGCCATGATAAGAAATTTGCACAGTTGAGCAATTCATACTATTGGCCAAGTATGAGAAAAAATGTGATAAGGTTCGTGAACAGATGTAGAATCTGCCAACATGCAAAATGTGAAAGACAAAACACTGGATTGTATCAACCATTTCCCATACCGGAGAGGCCTTGGGATGCAATAAGCATGGATTTTGTGTTGGGAATACCAAGAATGCAAAGAGGATGCGATTCCATATTTGTGGTGGTGGATAGATTTTCAAAGATGGCACACTTTATCCCATGCCAGAGGACCAGTGATGCAACACATGTTGCAAATATGTTCTTTAAGGAAGTTGTGAGACTTCACGACCTACCCAGAAGCATTGTCTCGAATAGAGACACAAAATTTGTTGGTCATTTTTGGATAACTCTGTGGAAGAAGTTAGGGGCAAATTTGTCCTTCATCTCAACCTATCACCCTCAGACAGATGGGCAGATTGAGGTGGTAAACAGAAGTTTGGGGAACTTGTTGAGGAGTTTGGTCACTGAGCACCATAACCAGTGGGATCAGATTATGCCATAAGAAGAATTTTCATACAACGACTCACTAAACAGGAGCACTGGGAAGAGCCCGTTCCAAATATTGTATGGAATGCAACCCAGGGCAGTATCTGAGTTGAGAGACTTGGAAAAGAGTGAGATGAGAAGCATTGGACCAGAAGATTTTGTTGCAGAAATGTAGAAGCTCCATATCCATATCAGGGGGTAGTTGCAGAGTTCTAACCAAGAGTACAAGTGCAGAGCTGATCAACATCGCAGAGAACTTCAATTTGAGTTAGGAGATCAGGTTCTGGCACATCTCAGGAAGGAAAGGTTCCCTATAGGGACATATAACAAGCTAAAGATGAAGAAGATAGGACCATGTAAGATCTTGAGGAAGTTTGATGCAAACACCTATGAGATTGAGCTGTGAGATGATGTGGGCATATCGCCCATATTCAACATCTCAGACCTGTATCCTTATAGGAAGGATGACATAGAGGGATCAAAAGATCAAGAGAAGATTCAATGGGAGAAACAAATGCCTATAGCAGAAAAAACACATATGGAAAAGATTGTTGATCAAAGGATTGGTAAGAAGATCAAGAGGAAGACCTATTTTGAGTATCTGGTCAAGTGGAAGGGAAATACAATAGAAGATGCTAGTTGGGAGAGTGAAGTTGATATCCAGAAGCATGGAAAGTCAGTGCAGGAGCTCATGGATAGGAGTCCATGAATTTTTTCCCAGGGGAGTATGATGCAGGAGCTTCATCGGCAAGTACACGTGGCAAGACAACTCAGCACCTGAACGCTAGCCAGTACTGCAAATATTTTGAAGCTGATAGAAAACAATAAAAGGAAAGATCACACGCGTGGAGACAAACCGAGCACGCGTGATCTGAGAGTTAACCCTAGTCTTACTGTAACTGTAGTTAGATAGCAGTTAGTTTTTCTTTTGAAAGACCCTCTGATATAAAGAGAGGTTTTGTACACTTTAAGAAGTTAGTCACAAAGCATTGTAAAAGTTGCAAAGAATTGTGAGAGCCAAGAGAGTAGTGAGCAAGTAGATTTTTTTTATTAGTAGTTGCTGTTTTGATTTTTTTGTAATCAGTATTTCTTTTGAACAAAGATAATCGAGGAAAATTGATCCAAATGTGTGGATTGTTATGGCTTGCAATTTTCTGTGATTGTTGTTTTTTTCTTTCAAGAATTAATGAATCTTGCTACGAGTGTATGTAGCTTTAAGATGTCTGTATAATTTCAAGATCCCTTTTCTTTGTGAGCCAGTGCAAGGTGTGCACACAGTTCGCAAGGAGTGCGTCGACAGGGTCTATTTTGACTTGTAAATCTAAGGAGGAACAACGCGAGACTTTATTTTCAAGGAGTGCAAAGGGACTGTCACGAAGTGTGCATAGTCATCGCAAGAACTCAATCTTGCATAAGGATCGGTTGCAAGGAGTGCACAGATCTGGAATCCAATGAAGAGCCTAAGTGATTTTGTAAAGAAGTCGAAGGATGAGAACAAAGGAACGTCAGGAAGGTGGGAAAGAATTCTTTTCAAGAATCTTTGGACCTGAATTTGATGAATTTCCCGGAACAACAGAAAGCGCTTGGGAGATCGAAATATTTGAGAAGATCAAGCTCAGGAGGGATAGAAATTTCCAAGAAGTGTGAACGAGATCCAAGAAACAGACTCGTAGGAAGAATAAATATTGAAGCCTTTAATCTTTCGAAAATATTCTAAGTTAGAAGAAAGCATAAGCTCAAGGGAAAGGATCTTAGCCGTCCGATCTGTGTGCAAAAGGATCGTAGCCATCTGATCAAGGTAAAGTGTACTAACCTTAAAGATTTGAAAGTGTACAGGAGAATCAGACTTAAAAAACTGTAAACTCATGGGAGTTGTCCGTTTCCAAGGAGGACACGTGGCGAGATATCAACATTTCGTTGACTCGCAAAGTGGAAATGTCAAAGAATAGATTCGGGAGGATTCACGAAGTGAAAACTTGCGAAAGGACCACAACCATTGATCGTTCCGAAAAAATTGAGACCGTCCATCGTCAAGGGAGATACGTGGCAAGGGGTTAGCATTTCATTGACTTGTGACTCAAAGAAGTCAAAGGCAGAATTACAAGAATTCACGAAACGTGAAATCACGATTCGATCAAAATCGTTGATCGAAGGAGGGAGATGAACCGTAGATATGGCCTTGTCGGGATTTTGTGACTCAGGAAATCAGAGGCAAGAGTTCTGAGAAGTCGCGAATCACGAAATCATGACGCGCTCAAAATATTTTCCCTCGTTCATAGCGAAGGGTCAAATCGGTGAAGGGGAATAGAGGGGCTATCTTGCGGTAGGCTCCTATCGGGATTTCAGAAGTTGGGAGAGTCAAAGTGACTCGCATGTAAAGAACCGATACGGGAAGTTGCAACGTGCCTTTCGGTTAGGCGACTGGTCACAGCCTCGACCACATAAATGGAGTGGCTTAACCAGGAGAGCTAGCACCTAAATAAGCTAAAGATTAAAGGCATTAAGGAGAAGCCTGCAGGTTCCATATAGCCTGCGCTTAAGGGAAAGAGGGATTGTTAAGTGGAGTTGAGGTTCTTGAGGGGCTGAAGAGTTAGTCAGACTCAATTTATTGATCGATCCTAGACTAGGAGGTCACACAACCCTTAGGATAGAAGGGGGGTCTACATCACCATATGTGTAATAGTATAGAGGATAGTCCACAGAGGCAAGTCTTGGACATCCTTGATAGTGACCTTACCGCTATGTTTCTTGGTTCCCAACACACAATGATGACTGATGTAGTAGTTCATAGGCTCACCACCACCCCTGCTACCTATAAGTGTCACCCGTGAACCATGGCAAGATAGTCCTGTTAGAAAATATATATCGTCGATATCTATGGTGAGTGTGTGGGCACCCACATGAAATTCATGCTCCTTCACATCCCACATGTGAACCAAGGACTCAAGTAGTCTCAACTGGGCCCTCCTGCCCTGAATCTTGAAGAATTTTAGTAACCTACACTGCCGGAGGGTCATAACCATTCCTAGGTCATTCCCGACGAAGTAATCTTCTTCTTCGTGCTCTCATTCACGCCACTCAACATCTTAACCAAAGAAGACCTGCCAAAGAACCATAAAAAGAGATTAGAAACATAATTTTCTTTCTTGGGGGTTTTCCCTTGTTGGGTTCATCTTTTAAAATTTTGGGCCGCGGTCATCACAGGCCTGTGTATTTGCACATTGCAGTGTCATCGCAACCTAGCTTTAAGGTCACCTGCGATATTGTCGTAGGTCCCGACATAGGGCACCTGCGAAAACCTCAATGCATGGGTAACCCCTAAAAATCAAACCAAAAGCACATTTTTAAGCAATGAAAATCAATTTTTAAACTATGAAAAGATGAAGGAGATGGAGATTACCTTTTCTACAGAAATGATTTGTGAAATGATCCATCGTGCACTCTGCAATCAACACTTGAAAATCGAGGTAAAAAGGGGGTTTGGAGCAATGTTTGGGTGAAGTTACGAATGAAATAGTGAAATGTGGTTTTTTACCTATTTTATTGATTTTTTACTTTTCATTTGTATATTATATTATTTTTTATGCTTCATTGAAGCCCTAAAGTCCTAAAAACTTTACAAGTGGTTGATTTTGTAGATTGAAAAAGTCTAGAGTTGAGACATTGGAACAAGGGTCCGCTTTTTGGTTTGTTTCTATATATTTGTTGCATGTACAGATCCTTTTAGGTTTTTTCAGTAAAAACTCCAAGAAAAGTCTTAATTCTTTCTGACGGTCGTGAAACCATGAGAATGTAATCAAGTAGTCTTTTGTCATTTTTATGAACTCGTAATGGTGGCATGAAAAACAAAACCTGTGGAGTATCCTTTAAGCTCTTTTCACGCTTCCTAAACATGAAAAGATGGCCGAACGATCTTGTTCTTTTGACGCTTGTAAAATTATTTGAAGAAAACATTTGATGAGCGATAGGTTATCACTTTTTCGGTCTCATCAGATTAATTTACGAAAAAAGAACTGATGGAGTTCTCTTTAAGTGTTTTTCAGACTCTCAAAAATTGTAAAACCCCTGAGTTTTCTCTCTTTGGACTCATTAAATAAACATCAAAAGACCCATATGGGATCGAATCACTACTTCTTAGGGTTCGTTAAATATACTCCGAGGGACTCGTCTGAAGGATGAGCTTACATCAACAAGCATATGTTATCCTCCTCAATCTTGCGTAAAAATAAAGAGGTACTCGCCATAAATGGTAGGGGAAAATTGGGAAGAAATGTGTCTCTGTATTTGTGTTAGTGGCAGTAATAGTCGCTCTGTAACATGACATCCCCCTTCGTCATTATATCCAGGTTGGGAAATCCATTTGTCTCTTGTTTGACCATCCACAAGTTCATATGTTGGGTCCTCCTTGAGTCAATGCTGCTAAGACCATTTTCGTGTCATTCATATGTTCAAGAGAAGTCCAACCTAAACAATCCCTCTATTGAGTCGGCCATCTGCATTTATAAATCTTCTATGATGTCGGCCTTCCCTGTGTTAGTTTCAAATCACTTTATACTCCGATCTACCTCAAATATGTTACATATTTAGTGTCATTGATGGGGGATGCATCAAGGCCCTCATGTGATGAGTCTTTTCCTGTCGACTTCAACTCATTATCCAGGAACAAGAATTAGAAATCATTTAGTACCTTAGAATTTTCATGCCTTAATGGTAGGTTTCTTCGCTTTCAACGGTGGGTTCACATAATTGGCCCCTGATTGGAAGATTCCATCGAGTGTTTGACTTCAACTCAATTATTCACATGCCTTAGATTGTACTGGGGTACCTTGGGAGTAATCGACATCAATGGTGTTTTCCTTCGCACTTGTTAACGGTTTTCATTAATGACCGGTAATCAAGTGGTTTCTACCATGTTCAACTTCAACACTTGTAATCACATGGCTAGATTCGTACTTAGAGACAATGAAAATGAAGACCCTGTATCTTATCATTTTGGTCCAGTTTGCAACAGAGTATTCATGATTTTTATTGATACATAGATCCACTTTTTATGTCTCGTGGCTATGTCCGAATTTGAGTTCTTTTAGAGCATAGATCCACAGTGTATTCCTGGTGGCTATGATGAATCATGATGACATGGATCCACGGTGTATGTTTAGTGGCCATGAATCACTTGACACTTATGATTAGAGTCACTTGTAGTCTGAGCATGGGAATTCCTACCTCAGAGATGGTATGATATTATGAAGATGCTTGTTTGTTTGCAGGTTCCTGATTGATGCGCTCTTTGTTTTCAACACACACATTCTACAAAGTATTTCAGCTATCATGAGTTCTAGCTTCATACTTTGGGGGGCATTCTGTTACACATTAGTTTGGTCACCTCAGTGATCACCTGACAACATGTGTGCATTAAAGAGGTTTTCTCCATGGGAAAAGTGATTTACTTTCCTCTGCCAAAAACCATATAAAGGAAGGTCATCGCATCCTGCTAAATACATAGGGTGCGGCGATGATTGATCATCGAATTTTGCACTATACCTGGACTGTGATGATGTCACATGCTGCTAATTAGGTAGGGTGCGGCGATGCTTAAAGCTTGGGAAAAGTCAAATTTCACGAAAAAACTAGAAGGGGATATTCTAGAAGATGAGGTGGCCTCCGATCAATTTGGATCTTACTCGCTTCTCTGATTTGGTGGGATCATCCTAATCTCCTCATCCATCTCTCTTTAACACTATATAAAGAGGGATCTCTCATGGAAAAGGCAAAGGTTGAATAGGCTAAGAATTGTATGGAGAGTTCTGCTTCAGATTGTGATTGAGAGATTTTATTTAGTTCTTTAAGTCATATTGTGGATCTTCTTCATTCAAGGAATTTGGAGCAAAGGTGTGTGTGTTGAAGCAAAGATCCATTTAAAGGGGACCTTGCAACATCAAGGCATGGGTTGTATTCTCCACTTTCTATTCACTTAATAAAATAATGCATCTCTTCCCTATATAAGCATCTCGTCTTCTATTGTATAATTCCTTGATCATATACATAGACTTCATTAGAATATATAGATCTTTGTTCTTATTCTTTGTTGGTTTGTGACTCTTGGATAGGCTTGCTATTCTACAAACTCAAGGAAGGAGCTACAAATATGACACTAGAGAGGACAAGCGTCATTTAAAAGGTACGTCTCTTGTAACTCATTAAAATAGTTTATATGATGATGAAGTTTAAGGTGAAGTGTGCATTCTGTTATGTTTTGTTCTAGTTTCCAGTGGGATATAGGGAGATATGTTTGTGTCCACACTTACCGATTAATCCAATAACACAAAGGTAAAATGGCATGGCGGTGTGTCTTGTGGAACGTTGTGTTAGAGAAAATAATGTATCATTAGAATACAAATCAATGCTTGAATAACCATGGAGAACCGATGCGTTAGACTTATCACACCTCTTAGCAATGAATTGTATCTACTATAGCACACCAATCATGGTGTGTATTATCTATTGTTGTAGCACTAGTTACTTTTCCACATTTTTTTTGAAAACATAAATTAATTTCAGTTTTTGATAAATACGAAATAATTACATATGCGTGTATTTTATAATTTCAATTAGTTTTATCTATATATATTTTCCTAAAAGAATTTTATGTGAATCAGAGATGACAATGATGATGAGTGCAGGAGTAACAACAACAACAACAACCAGAAGAAAAACAATCTAATTCACAAACTATGTATGCAAACCTCCACAATTAAATTTGGTGGAGGTTTTGCTTCGTGGAGGAAAAAAAATATCACTTTTTGGTGCCTCTCATAATTTAGCGCATGGACTCAGTCCTCTACCACTCCCTCAATGCTCCGACTCACATCTCCTCCTCTGCGGGTCACTCAACTTTCTCCAAGATATCGTCCTCGTCATTCCTATAGCCATAATATGAACTAGTGTCTATTCACTTGTAAATCACATACCTAGACGTCATCTTTGCACCCGGAGAGGAATTTCCTAGCACTAAAGTGTTTGTAACCGAGGCCCTTGTCAGAGGCACCATGCACATCAACTTCGTTTGCTTCCAATTTTGTCATCTTATCACCTACTTTGGCATAATTATGATTGCCAAGCTCTACTATCAAAGATTCTCAGTGCCCGTTTTTGCTGATCAACAAGAAAATAACCCTGGTGGATGTCTTAATTATAATACCATGTCAACCTCAAGAATAACCTAAGATCCTTAATGTATATTTAATAGAATCTAAGAAACGTGTTTGGAAAAAAACCTAAAGATCCATAATCTTTGCTAGCATGCCTTATTATTGAATAATAAGTATTCCCTTGGCCTCAACCTTCTCCTCCATGTGATATGATTACTTGTATATTTACTAAGAAGTTCATATTTCTTCCTCTCCAAAAGAATATGCTCAATCTCTTTCTCATCAGAAAGGGGCACATGGGAAAAAATCTCTCTCTCTCTCTCTTCGTTGTTGGTGGCTTCCATTGTCGTTCTCTCCCATTTATTTCTCCACATCCTCTTCATCCTCCAATAGGAACGAATTATTGACAACAACCTCCCCGCCCTTGACCGTCAAATTGACTTCCCTCCTGACACACTTGATCCTCTACCACTCTCTCAATACTCTGGCCTACATCTCCTCCTCTGTGGGTTGCTCAAATTTCTCCTAGATATCGTCCTTGTCATCCCTGTACCGATAATATCTGGCGCCAATTCGCTTGTAAATATCATACCTACACCTCCTCTTTTTCGCCATAGAGGGATTATCAAATAGCTCTTTGATGTCGAGGAGGAATTTGATAGCCCCACTTCTACGATTGATCCCTGAAAGATTGTAACATGCCATTTTCCAGCAACCAATTATACAAGTGGGGCTGGGAAATTCCTCCCTGACGTCAAAGAGCTATTCAATAAGCCCCCGCGAGGTGAAGAAGAGGAGATTTAAGTATGATATTTACAAGCGAATTAACACAAGTTATTATGGCTACATGGACAATGATGATGGTAATTTGGATAAATTCAAGCAGCTTGTGGAGAAGGAGATGTGGGCTAGAGTATTGAGGGAGTAGTAGAGGATCAAGTCTTTCAAGAGGGAGGCTAGGTTGACGATCAAGAGCGAGGAGGTCACTGTGGTTAAGCTGATCCTGTTCGAGGAAGAGGAGGATGTGGTAGAATAAATGAGAGAGAACGACAAGGAAAATAAACAAAATAGAGAGTGAGAGTTTGTTACCCATGTGACCCTTCCCAATGAGAAAGCAGTAGTGTAAATATTAGAATTTTTGTATTTTTTTTTTATTGTGTTTTGAATCATGTCTATGTCTATGTACTTAAATATAGATTAATGTTTTCAATACTTTTTTAATGATAATCACATGAGGTGATTAGTTGATTGTGGGGTTCAATTCTTACTATCTCATAGGTAGGTGAGGTTAATTGTAATTAGAGAAATGTTTAAATATATCAAGTTGGGCTCCACACCCCAACCCTCCACGGGAACCCTAAGCCATTTTTGTGACTATAGAACTTCAGTGAGGTGCGTGAGCAGTATGCTCATCTTCACCAACTGCCTCTGCCATGAATCATACCTGCACTGATCTGTCCTTAATTTTAAACTCAATAGATAAACCACTATCTAGGTGAGTTTGTTGCATGACATAAAAACCCTTCTATCACAGGCAAGCGAGAAACACATGGAATATTTTGATTTTCTTACGAAATTTGTCTGATAACAGACCCCATCTGATTTTAATATTCATGGAAGTAACCGACTTAAATGGCACCTCCTCTGCATATGATAGCTCGTTATATCTTTTAAATTTTTCAATTGTATACTTCTTTGACTGGCTCTTCTTGGGAATATGGACACCTTGTCTCTGCACAGTGCATTGTCAGATCGAAGGTCTTAAATTTTATTAAAGGTATCTGTTCAGAGTAGTTTATGCCTTTTTTTAAAGATTGCTAATGAGCGACCTTATCCATCACGCTAATAGGTATCTTTTAACACTAATTTACTTTTGATTTTGTCTCTTCAAATTGTAGCAATCAAGTAGCAAAACAATAAATTAGAAATCCAAAAACTTGTTTAACATAGAACCCTTAATTTAAGACATGTTCTTAACCATTAAGTCCACTCAGGATATATATATATATATATATATATATA
>ML777328.1:699598-715946 GCA_009831015.1 Picea engelmannii | reverse complement strand
TGCAGTAGGAGCAATTTTGTCCTATATTAATATTGAATTGGATTGATCTTCAATTCTATTGAAATAAAATTTAAAATGTATCATTATCTAGATACATTGTAATCTAAAATATCATTATAATTTAAATAATTTTATATTTTTTTAATATATATTATTTTTACAATTTTAAATCTAGATTATATATAAATAAAAATATGTATATTAAGAGAATCAAATACAAACATATGTATACTATAATATATATATATATATATATATATATATATATATATATATATATATATATATATATATATATATATATATATATATATATATATATATATAAAAGCATACACATGTTTGCATTTGATTGAATTGTTGGTTAATATCTAACGCTTATAGGATCTTATTGTAGTTACAATAATATCCAAATTAATGATATTTGTTTATGTGCAATTATTCACATTACTGTTTATTGATTTGCAGAAATAGCATAACTGTGAATTAATTAATCGCTCGTGCTAAGTTATTGCTTAGGATTTGGATTTTTCTTCATTCCACACCTCTCGTTATTGGGTCAATGAACTATATTAATGTTAGTTCGTCTCAATAATCATTCTTGAAGGAGACACAAAAACAATTCAGCAAAGAAGATCTCATGTTTGTGTGAGAGTATATCTCTTGTTCCATTACTCTAGTCCACATTCAAATTCTAGGTTTCTTTTCGAGGAAACTCAATTTCTTTTAAAGGCAATTCTGAATTTCCCTCTTTTATAATTCTTTGTCATCAATTTTGTTTTGCTTGGCCATGGAGTAATTGTTTGTCATCAATTTTGTTTTGTTGGGCCATAGAATAAATGTTGGCACTTGATTAAACCCCTAGATCAAGCATAAACCAACAACAAAGAATCCCACTGTATTAGCAGTTTCATTATCCTATAAAGATAATGTTACAGGATCCCACTCTATTGGCATTTTCATTATCCTAGAAAGGTAAGGTTTAAGGTTTGGATTACAATAAAATCGATACAATTGAGTACAAATAAAGACATATTTATAAGAATGAAGTATTATAGAGAATTTTCTTTTTTCAAAGAAAAAAATCTGTATTTTATTTATATGAACAATTACAATATATTATATGTTTTAAGCATTCGAAAAATATTTTACAATATTACAATCATTGATATTTCTATATATCTCATATTTTTCTTTACCATGTGTATACTCTAGCTAAAAAAATAGTAAAGATTTTTTTTCATCAACTCATATAAAAACCATACATAAATTGTTCTGCTTCTTCTCCTATTTCTTTATCAGCTTACCACAATAGATTTAAAGCCAAGGATCAAGAGCATATCTAGAAAGAGTCCCCTCATGTTCTAAGACCAACTAGGTTCCATGATTCATCCTTATTCCATCTTTTGAAATTCCATTGCTATCTCTTTCTCGAGGTCAACTAGGTTCCATAATCCATCATTTTTTCATATTTTGAGAGTCCATTGCTATCCTGTCCCTGTCCCTGTAGATGTGTGAAAACAATATGTGTGAGAAAACTCATAGAAGTGACTATATATCATTCCACAGGGGTTGTAATGTAAAATTCCTCAATACTATTTTTGGCACATACATTGAATTACTAGAAAAGAGTCCCCAAAGATTTAAATATGTGAGACTTCAACGGCATGAACGAGTCTCAAAACCAATTTGAGAGAGAACAACTCATAGTAATTGTTTGTTTCCTAACCAATTCCATCTTTGAATAAAATGCTATGGGTTGAAGATTTAAACAAAATTCCTCCTACTCCACCGCTGGGTGTGGTCTCTTGTGAAGCACCATCTAAGTATGTCCATGGAATGTCCTTATTAATTTTCTTTTCCTTGGAGTTATGTGGAATTTGTTTATCCTAAAATTTTGGGTGTGCATTTAGAATGTTTAGTGCCTGAAAAACACCAAATAACTTGAAATTTTTGACCAACCAAACTCCCCAAGCAGTTTTTAAAGGAAGGGCTCTGAGCTTTTTTGTGTTCTTATTGTCACATCAAATCCTAAAGGCCTCTTCAATGTTATCTCCTAGCTAGAGATTTTGATACCCTATCATCCTTTCCACTTCCTTCTAGACTTCCTTTGTGGGAAGGTCACGATGATAAGAGTATTTGTTTCTTCTTCTTGTTGGCATAGACTTCACCAATAATGTGCAATAAAAGTTAATTATTGCAATATATCCTATGTAGACACCCCATTGTTTAAGATCAACCACATGATTTTTTAAAAATTTTGATGAGCTCTTTAGTTTCCATATGACTTTGCACCACCATACATGTCGATCCTCCCTTCCCTCCCCAACAAGTGCTTTATATCCTATTTTTTTGTAAATATACCTCTGATGGGTTTAGAGACTAGACCTTTTGATCCTCCTCCTCTACGAATCTAATTATTATAGAGACATATTTATAATATATAAAGCATAAACATACCGGAAACCATAAATAATATCTCATAAAATATAATCCAAGGAAATTAAATACTTAACACACTATAAACAAACACACATATTCTAAGAGGGGAATGAAATAAGACTCTAACAAGATTCAATGCATTGTATATACATTATTATTATGAACTCTTCAAAAATCTAAAAAATGGTCGGTCTAAGGGGTCTTTGTTTTACTAAGGGAGTGGGATCCCTAATTCTTAATTAATTGTAAATTCCTATGTTGTATTGGAATTCTAGGAGATTGAATTAGTTAGGTTGGAATATATGTAATTGAGTTTGTTCTCAAGAGTTGTGAGGACTTAGGTTGAGATTTAGATCTCATGAGGATTTTGTGGATCTAGAGAGATCCTAAGAGTTGTTGTTGATGATATTGAGGATCCTAGGGATTTGTGTGAGAGTTTTCAAGGTCTGAAATAGGTTATGGTTTCAGAGTCTTTTTTCTATCATCCATGTCGATGATTGGATTGATCCCAAATGAGAACTGAAACTTTTCACTGAACCAACCAAAATATCTAAAGTTGAAGGGGAGGCAGCTAGAAAGATGCATGCATACTTCCCCACCAGTGCAACCTTGGAAGTTAAGGAAATGGAGATAATCCCCAAAAGAATCCCATCCAACTAGAGCATTCAGAAGTGTTTGCATGCCTATAGGGCTTGAGATGCTTCTTCCATCCTGAATGTCACCCCAAATGAACCTCTCTCGATCCATGAATAGGGTATATGTAGGATTGTGGAAGATACCGGGAAAGCCAATAGATTAATAGATTACTAGAGCATACAATTTTCAATTTTATATGTAAAGTGAATTCCAAGAAGATAAAGTAAGATAAATATTTGTGAATTTTGACTAAATATAAGACCAATTTTAACAAATATTTTTCAAACACTAAATGAAAATGTAACACCAAACATGTAATTTAAATTATCCAAGCATCAACATAACCTTATGGAACACTAAAAATTTTCTCAAGAAAATTTTGTACCCACTCGACCCCTCATAAAAGATAAGACATATATATAAATGACATTGTCAGGAGAGCAGTCTCCGGTTGGGGAAAACCTAGCCGCATACTTCCGCATTCAAGTTTTCGTACCAGGTGCTTGACGTCAGGGGATGACGTCTTTTCTTTTCTCTTCCGATCTAGTGCCTGAGCTTCCCTCTCTGAGTGGGCTTGACTTTTTCTCCTATTCTAGTATTTCTAGTGCCCAAGGAAGTGTGCCAGAGTGATTTGTCGCCATTTTCTATGAGGTGTGGGGTGTTTCAGTTGCCTCTTGATGCCTAATCTCCTGTTCATGAAGGTGTGGGTGATCTTCTTGTTGGAGGGGAGGGTTTCAACGGTGGCTCTGTGTCCTTCCCTCTTTTCTTTTCATTTTTCTCTTTGCTGAAGCCAAGGTTGGTTGCGCTCTCGCGTTTTGTGGTGTCGATTCTCTGTGGGGATTCCCCCCATCTCTTGCGGGCCTACTTTCTGATCCGCCTCTATGTTTCAGGGTTGTTGTCAGGGTTTGGTGCATATCCTTACATCTTGGCTCTGGTTTCAATATTTTTTATGCCGAGTTCTGATATTTTGCAACCATAGGGTTAGTAAGTTTTGTAATCTCTCTTCCTTTTGAGGGGTTTGTATGCCACTCAGAACTGGTCCATCCCGCATTTGGTTTTTTTTTGGAGGTTCGCTCACTCTCTCTCTCGACAGAGATTTCTTTGGGGTTTGTTTCCTGTAGTCTGCGATTCTCTTCTCCGGTTTTTCTGGTATGTTTAGGGTTTGATGTGTACATAGATCGGGGTCCAGATGTGTTGGGTGTTGGTGCTATGTTTTCCACCCCCTTATTTGATTGTTGGTGAGGCTTGTGCTTTGAGGTCCTTAGTATGGGCATCTAGTGCTGATTTGGCCAGTGGGTCAGCACTTTGAGGTCCTTCTTTTGGGTATGCGGTGTTTTGGGCCTCTCCTTAGCGACTGGTTTATGGAGTTGAATCTGCCTTGTACTTTCTTCTTTCTGGTGCTTTTGGTGTGTGTTTGCTATACTGCTTTGACTTGGTTTGTTCAGTTTCTAGGTTTTCTTTTAGACACTTTTCTCTCCTAGCAGGGGCTACGACTCTTAACCGATCCATGTTCCTTTTTCGGATTGGGATTTTTAGCCTTTATATGCTTGGATCTTTTTATCCAAGGATGAGATACGTGCTTAAAGCACCTGAAGAATGTAATTTTGTTTTTTGATGAATAAAATTAAGTTTTTTTTCCATGGAAAAAAAATAGCACTCTTAACAAATATAATTAATTATATCAAATATAATTAATTATATCAAATATAATTTGATCGTATCTCATTTAACATTGATACAAACCTTAACCATATTAGACATCCTATTTAATGGAAAATGCATAGCAGATTTGAACTAAATTGCTCTTCCTTCCCTAACAATCTTCATCATCCCCAAATTATGTGGCTATGCTGTTACTATGGAAAAGTATTTACTCATACTAATTCCATGAATGGATTTCAGAAGATGCAGAAATTTGTAGATGGAATATTCTAAAGATGGAGAAATTTGTAAATGAAATGCTCTAGAGATGGAGATTGAAGAATACACTTCCTGCTGCTATTGACTTTGGCAACAAGACTGGGCGTGCCCATGGCGAAGACCCTTGATGGCCAATGCAGAATATAAAAATACATTCGCATTATCGTCAATCTGCATGCTTTTTGCTTTTTAGTTCAGAGTTGGCATACATTTCATCCACAATTCGTCAGCCTGTCACATACGTGATGCGCATCAATCTTTTGACTCACGTGGATTTTGAACATGTGGGACTTTGGAAAGACTTAGTTGTCTTGTCGCAGAAGATTAGCTTAGCTACCTCAAGTTTGCGTGTGGGCCATGCATATTTAATTATTTGTGATTAATTATGTGTAATCTCACAATAAATAGGGCAGTAACCCTATGCACCCTCCTTTAGAGATCCACGTAGACGCCAAATAGTTAGATTAGATATTGAAAATGGAGTAAGAAAGTTCACGTCATCGATCTCATCACGATGTTAAGTCATGCCACGTAGATGCCATTAAACGTTTCAATCCAATGACTCTCACCTTGCCAAGTTTTTTTAAACTACCCCACTTTTGAGCCACCTTTATTTATTTATATATATTTACATTTATATTTAAATGACAACTTGTTCGATGCGAGATTTATCCCTTTTCAATATTACAAAATCCAATTCACATTGGCTCTCATCCTTCCTCTTTAAAAATCCTTTTACGCTCTAAAATATGAAAATAAAATTACTTTCAAAGTCATAACTACAACAATCTCTTTCCTCATCTCATTGGAGATGACACAATACAAATTATCTATAATAAGGTGGGACAGTAAAAATTATCTAATAGTAAAATGTAATAATCTAATTCCACCAAAAGTAAAATCCAATTCACATTTGCTCTCATCCTTCCTCTTTAAAAAGCCTTTCACCTTGTAAACCGTGAATTTTTTTTTAATAAAGAAAAAAAATTTATATTAAAAAATATAATAAGTCTGTTATATTAAAAATTTATATTTCTAAAAAATTCTATCCACTTACAGAAAAATATATCTCTCTGCTCACTTTATATACATATAAAGTCATAAAAACTGCCTAAAAAGATTTATATACATATAAAGTCATAAAAACTGCCTAAAAAGATTGACAACATTTTCCTCAGGAATACTTCCATAATTATAAGTACAACAACTTTATTTCTTACCACATTGGAGATGGAACAATACAAATTATCTACAATGAGGTGGGACAATACAAATTATCTCATAGTAAAATGTAACTCCACCAAAATAGTAAAATGTAATTCCACCAAAGTTCACTTATGTTTATCAAATAATGTTCCACTTTAAAAAAAAATTATTACAACTTTTTTGTTTTTTAAGGTCCGGAAATCTATATAGATTTTGCTACCCAACGTGAAACCACAATATATTCGTAGTTTACTTAGTGTGATAATCAACGACACAATATTCTTTTTGATATGCCTTGTCACGTGCTTCACATGGTCCTTTTGATTATATATTTTCCTGAAATTTTTTTTTCATGGGTTTGTGATGTTCATTTTTATTAATTTATTAATAGTGATAGTTAATATATTATTAGTTCCTTTCGTAGGCATAGAGGGATTATAGCGATCGATAAATCGTTGACCTCGTATTAGATTGTGCATCGACCATAAATATTTTCCATATTATCTATTGTTGGAACAAGGGAAGTGAAAACATCGATTTTTATATAATAGAAAGTATCATGTTTGTTAAGATCTAATTGGACAACAGATTGGAGGTCTTATTGTCGGCTTCACTATTCCCAATGTTAAATATCTTCGCATATCGAAAGTATTTGATCATATATGGTGTTTTTGAATCATATATTTTATTATGCATTGGTTGAAGGTGGATTAATGCTAGCATTAGTTCGAATGTTTCCTTTAGCCTTTTCTGCTGGGTAGAATACATTCTCTACCATATTACTATGTGTGATTTTTTCTTTATTGTTGTGTGCTTCGAGAGAACAGGCCTGCCACACTGCATTTTTTCTTAAATTCTTGCACAGGGCCATGCCCTTCGACGATCCTGACAGTCTTAAGTGTTTACCTAATAACTTCGACAGTCTTAAATGTTTATTGTATAGATGCGTTGCAATACAGTTTCGTTCATGGTCGACATCGCTGCTCCAGTGGTCGTTGCTTGTTCACTGCTTCGTTCCATGATTCTTATTCTTGTTTGATTCAACTTTGCAAAGTTGAGGTCCTGTAGTTGCAGTTCGACCTCTTCGTGGTTGTTCACTGGTTTGTTTTTCTTCAACTTTGCAAACTGTTGGACCTATTGTTGCGGTTTCCAGTTTTTGGGGCTGAGCTCTTGTCATCCTTCGTTGACGAGTAAGTTTCCCTGTTGTTGCTATTTTTCAATGGTGGGAATCCCTGCCTCCAAATTTTTTTGTAGACCATCTTTGTTTGTGCTCTTAATTTATGTTCCTAGAAACCATGCATCTTCATATGCTGGCTGCCATGTCCATAGCTTTTCCGAAAATTCCAATGCAGAGGGGTTTACAAAAAGTAGTTCGGAACTATCAGAAGAGGGAACCATCCGGCGGGGTGTAGATGCAGGGAATGCTTTTATTCTGTGGGTCAGAAAACTGCGTCCACCTGTTCTCTTTCTGCTGAGTAAAGTTATGGTTTTATTTATTTTCGTTGCTTCTTCTATTTGGTTCAGTTTCCAGTGTGGGTTTGTTTTCTTCTCATCTTTTATGGGGTCTAGGGGGAATTGAAGTTGATAAGAATAAGGTTGAAAGATACATACGGGGATTGGTACCCTATTTTTCTTTCCTATTTTTTTTGCTACCTTTTATTTTTTTCCCCTCCTTTTCTCTGTTTTCATAGAAACTGAAAGTATGTAGCAAACAACTTCAAAATCACAGTTCAAGAGATGCAAGAAGTAATAGATGTTGAGTCATATGAAATAGATACACAGTCCATTATACATGACATCATTGACATGGTTTTTCATAGCAATGGGATTTTTAGATTGGATGCATTCTCCTATACTATTGGGGATTGCCTTTTCGATACATTCCAAGTTCTATTGCATTTCTGGTATTCATCGATCGAGCTGCGCAATGGATTGATAGATTATTTCTTGACTTGTTTTAAAAATGGCGATGTTGAGGCTTTGGAGTCCTATGAATACAAACTGGAATCTGATTTTCTTCGGCAGTTGCATGGAATACATGATGTCGCTACGTATTTTTCAAAGATGTGGTTGTCTGCATCTCCAGTTCTGCCTGCACATGAGAGGGGAATTTGGAGAGATACATTTTGTATATGGTGGCTGTCTAACTGACTGAATATATCAGTTGGAATATGGTCATTGACAAGAAAAGCAAAATATCTACTATTCAACAAAACTGCATTTGACAATCCATATTGCATATTGTTCCATGATGCCAATGTCGTCAGTGGTCATTATGAACCACTAATGTACATAAAAATGTCCATATGAAATATAGAAGGGCCTCATATTTACTTGTTCATTATTTGCAAAGACCTTGAATTGCAATGGAAACAGATTTTGCGTCGCATAGATTGCCAGGTTTTACAATTGGCAACAAATGTTGTGTCTAGCTGTGGAGATAGTCTATTTAATGCAACTTGTTGTTTGGTGGCAGCGGAGTTCGATGTTCAGTCGCTACGGATTTACACTGTACATTCCTTTTGCAATGCAATTATAGGAGGTAGCTAACAGGCTTTTAGGTGCTTGCATCAACACCTTTGCCCATATCTTCTAGAAAATATGTCAGCAATTGGAACTTGGTTGAAATACCTTGTGAACATGGCACTTCCATATGAAAAAGGGAATGTGGAGGGTTGCAGATTCTGTTTGCAATGGCTGTCTATGATATTCAGGGTGAATATCGAGGTCTGGTCGGCCTTGCCAGATGACACTGCCCATTCCTGGTTTACTGATTTAAATTACGATCGAACAATTGACATCCTCTCGTTGAACAAAAATACAACACATATCCATTATGAACCTTTACTTGGACATATTGATAGTTCAGGGTTGAATGTCCATGCCACCCAAATGTCATCGAATATGCATATGCATCGAATGCCTTTTAGTGAGAATGAGACTCCTCCTGGTTGCGATATGGGCATACAGGGCTTGAACAAAAAAACCATGTGTGAAATTCATCACAGTTGTGATGAGGCTATAGAGGGCTTAAACAAAAAATGTAGAGTAAGTTATCACAATTTGAAAAAAATTATTTGTCAAATTAATCCGAGTTGTGATAAGGCCATAGAGGCCTTAAACAAAAAACGCAAACTAGCTTATGACAAGTTGAGTGAGTGAAATTCATCCCAGTTGCCATCAACTCATCGTGCCCTTGGGCAAGAAACGTAGAGTAAGTTACCACAACTTGAAAAAGGTCACGCGTGAGAGAAAAAAATACATTGCTATGCTTCCTTTTAGAGAGAAACTCACATATCACAATGTAAAGAAATTTGTTCATGCAGAACATAACATCAACATGTATGACCGCATATCCTAGAATGGTCATGCAAGTCTCTAGAAACAACACCATGCAATACTACCAATGAAAACCAGGAAACAGTTTCTATCCATACTTCCTTACGAAAGAAAAATGCAAGACAAACCTACATGAAACAAATGAAAGACACTCCTTCCATTGCATGTGCAATTTATGAGCAATTGAACTTTTAAAAAAACATTAAGTCTTTCATGCTTGATTTGAAAGAAGAATACCTCTGCTTGACAGCGCACAATAAACCATTTTTCAGTGAGAAATTTTGTCTTCCATGCAAACGATTGCTTGAAAATGGAAAACTGCAACAATTTGCAACCCCTGACCAAATAAGATATAATACACCACTACCAGATGCAAGTTCACTTACAGAACTTGAGGAGAGACTTGTGTCTTTGCTAATTGCATTTGCTCAAATGAGACCTTGGGGTGATAAACAACCCCAGATGGGCTTAACAGGATCAATTATTAATGTGCCTCTTCAGCTAGATGTTGTGGAAAAAGAATTTCCACAAATCATTAACAATACAATGAAAATTGTTGTGGCTCTGAAAAGATGCTTGCGATAAAAAAATTCCTATGAGATATGCAAATTGTGTGTGCATGCTGTTATGAAAGCATTAAAGGAATTATGTTACAGGGCCCTGTACAAAGCAGAGAACATTTGTATAAATGGAAATTGAAACAATGTTCTTGCAGAAGAGGATGGCAACTCTGCAGACACTCTCGAAAATCCTAGTGAATTTGATACAAGTGATGAATCATAGAATGAAACACCTGTTGAAACATTGGTGCATGGATTCAGTGATTCACAGTGCATTTGTGACTTGCAAGACAAAATTGTAGAAATTGCACCTGCCGAGGAACAATGTCCACTTGGAATATTCAAGGACAAATTTGTTGAGGAAATGAACTTTCCAACACTCTTCTATGGAGATCCACGTGCCACTGATATTACAGAATGATTCAGTTATCATAAAATAGTATGATGGGAGCTACTACATTCAAGCGGTTACTTCTCCTGTCACATAACAAATTTGCTTTTCGAAACAATGCACATAATAATAGAGAAATTTCTGTCCTGCATGTGGGTCCAAATAAGAAAAGGCCAGTTACAAGGAAGAAAGTTGTTGGCCAAGGATGTGAAGTACAAAGTAAACCTAGAAAAAATTCTGAAATTTGATATCAGATACATAGATTTCAGAAACATTCACACCTCTCCTGATTATTTGCAACAAAACAAAAGAAATATTTTTTCAATGATCCGGCAATTGGGCCCGCCAACATTTTTCATCACATTTACAAGTGCAGAGCATTGCTGGGATCCTTTGGTGGCTGCCGTATTTGACCTGCATAGGAACATGAAATGTAAAAAAGAAACCGATACATTGGAAATTAATGACATTGACTACCTCATAAGAAAAGACCCAGTTCCATGTACTCACTACTATAGACATAGAATAAATGCTTTGAGACAATTGATATGCCATGATGAAACTTTTTTTTTGAAAAATATCGGACTACGTTTTTGTGACTGAATTCCAGAATAGGGGAAATGAACACGACCACACACTATTGTAGATAGAGGGTGCACCAGTCTATGGAGCTGATAACAATTCAGAGATCGAACAATTTGTGGATAACTACATAACATGAAACACAGATCATTTGTTTCCAAAACTTGCGAAAGTCCATAGACATTACCATACAAGAAGTTGTAGAAAATGAACGAACTTGCATTGTAGATACAACTTTCCCGTGCCGCCAATGAGAGCTACAAGAATCATAGAGCTAGTTAGTTTAGAGGACAATGTTGTTGTTGAGAAATCTAAATCCTTGTTCGCATATCTAGAAGAAGGAGAATTTGATGAGCTGATGAGATTTGATGCCTTCTTGACACAGGTAAATCTATCAGAAGATGAGTACATCCAAGCCATACAATGTACGCTTAGGCAACCAACAGTTTTCCTTAAATAAAAAATCTTCCATATTTGGAACAACAGTTTCTCCAAGGGCATGCCAGTTATGTGGAAAACAAATACAAATGCGTAGTACGTGCTCAATGCATATGCTGCAACATCGTACTGTACCTCGTATATGATGAATGTTGACAAATCTATGACAAGTGCATTCAGAAGAGTACACAAAGAACATGAAATAAGTCATATTGATGCCATACAAATGATATTCACACTTGGAGATACATTGCTTAATCTTCAACAAATGTCTTCTCAACAAGCAGTTCACATTTCACTTTCCTTGCCCCTCACTTGTAGTTCAAGAAAATGTGTCTTCATAAACACATATCCAGTTGAAAAACACACATTTGTGCTTAAACCACCGGTTTTGCTACAACAAGAGCCTGACAATTAAGAAGATGTGCTATGTCGCTCTATTATTGATTATTACATCCAACGTCCATCTCCTATTAGGCATATCTACTTAGAAGAATTCATATCGCATTACAAAATAAATGGTGCACCCATATCAAAAAGAAAAAAACCCTCTGTGATACGGTTTGTCAAATACAATAAACATTGTGACTATGAAAACTATTGTAGATAAAAGATGTTGCTGTACGTTCTGTTCGATGAAAACGAAGAGACATTAAAACATAACTTCTCTACATGGGAGGTTGCGTATGTTGCATCTGAGACTACTGTGCATATCAATGAAGATAGATTTACGTACAATATTAATCCAACATGGGGTGATCTAGAAATTTCACTTAATGACCTAGAAAACCCTTGCGATCATGATGAGACATTCAGAAACTGAAAAACAACTAGAACTCCTTCCGAGTCCCATGAATTATAAGCGGATTTGCCTCGTCCTCCAATAGATGGAAGTGAAAAACATATCAATCTTGGTTTTCAAGTCACAAAACATCCTTTCCTAATTGAAAATAATGAATACCACATAATAAGACATCTGTTGAATCACAAACAACAAACAATTCTAAAGGACATTTCTCTTAAAAAATGCTTGAACATGGATAGTCCTGTGCACTTGTTCCTTACAGGCGGAGCAGGAACAGGCAAGACATTCACATCGAAAGCACTGTTCCAAATGCTTATATGAATCTATGATTCAAACAATTCCTCTGATCCTATGAAACCAAAGGGCCTAATAGTTGCATACACAGGAAAACCTGCATACAATGCTGGTGGAACAACAGTCCACTCTGCATTTTTAATGCCTTTTAACAAGTCACAGTTTATTCCACTTAGTAAGGAAATGTTGGATACATTATCTAAGCTTTATGAGGAACTCCAACTTGTCTTTATAGATGAAGCATCTTTGATTGGGAGTCCGTTCTTGTATTCCATTGACAACCGACTAAGAAGCATAAAACATGTGCACACGAAATACTTTGGAAACATTGACATGATATTCTGTGGGGATCTTTACCAGGCACAACCCATCCAAGATTCTTTTATATTTGAACAACCTACCGTTAACATGGAAACAGTCACCCATGAATTATGGAGAGACAATATTAAATTCTTTGAGTTGCATACTACAATGCACCAGATATATGAAACATTCAATGCAATTTTGAATAGAATGCACACAAACAACTAAACATATGATGACTTGACCTATATCAATTCGAGGTGCTTATGGCCTGCACCAATAGACCCAACATTCCCTTACCTGTTCTACATAAATAATGATGTTGCAATGCATAACAACTACATGCTATTGCTCATTCCTGGCAATGATATCATTATCAATTTGATTGACTTGGAAGAAGACAACCATGGAAATGTGCCATGTCATGAACATTTAGTCACTTTACCTTTGCATCTTGTCCTCAAATTAGAAATGATGGTTGAAATATATGCTTGTAACTATGATTCATAGGATGGCTTGGTGAATGGTGTAGATCAAATACTTAAAGGCTATACGAAGACATAAAAAATCGATGTCCTTTCGATTAAGTTCCATGAACCGCATATAGGAAAGCGACAAGAAAGCAAGTTGTCTTATCTATATAATTCAAACAATGGAAGCGATTGGACACCTATTTTGCAAATATTGAAGCCAGTATTGACATCATAAAAGACAGGTCGACTGAAGATTTGAAAACAATTTCTGATTAAACTTGCATGTGCACGTACAGTCCACAGATCACAAGGACTACCACTTGATAATGTTGCATTTCAGCCTGCTGTAATTCGGATACATGGACTTGTATACACAACACTGTCCCATGTCAGAAGCATAGACTCCTTGTATTTACTAAGTCCTCTCACAAAATATAACTTCAAAGTGAAACAAAAAGTCGATATTGAAATGGAACGACTCAGGACCACTGCAAAATGGAAACTGCACTATGATTACTAATGCATACAAACAAATTCATCTGTATCAATTCTCTCGCTTAACACACGCAACTTAAATGCACACATGGACGATATACTGAATGACTATGATATAATGCAATTCGATATTCTGTGCTTGCAGGAAACACACATGGCATTATGCATGCAGAATAAACAATTCCCAAATCACAATTGCATATCAAGTTACATTACACATGGGGTGATGATACTGGTGAAAAAACATGTGCCAATTTTGGACCATATACATATCAAAGAAAAGAATGTTGAACTGGTGCTTGCAAATATTTTTTTCCATGAAACAAAAGTTGTAATACTGAATCTGTACGCTGCTCCCCATGCAACATTCTCCAACATAGTAGATGTTATTTCCAATACATTGGGCCATTTCCATCTGAACGGACCCATTATACTTGTAGGAGACTTCAATATTGACATGCTACAAAATAGTGACAGAACAAAAGAATTGAAAAACTACATGTGCAAATACAATCTCTGCTTTCTTTTGAACAACACAGGCCATCTGCAAAACACACTTATTGACCATGTCTGGTCCAATGTGCCCATTCCTCAATACAATATGTTTATCTTAGACACATGTTGGTCTGATCATGATACAATTGGTATTGAACTTGAATTATGAGATATACATCAAACATATTGCAAACTCATAGTTCTATGTTTCAAAGCATATCTGTATAGCTTGTTGCAAAAAAATAAATAAATAAAAATAAAAATTTCCAACTTCTTGGTTTTCCTTGATTTCTGCACATATTGTTCAGGTGAGAATACAGTCGGTGTTGTACTTGAATTATAAAATATACATTATGAAAAAAAAAAAGGTACATCCTCCCAAAAACTATTTCACTCTATTCATCTTATTCTATTTTTTTTAGTATATGTACATAGTACTTTCCTTTTTCTTTACATCTGAACTTATGTTCATATCCCTTTTGTTTTGTACTTTTTTTGATAGAAATAGAAAGGAAAACTAGACGTCACAAATAAATCCTACCCAGAGATGTAGAGGAATCCATGCAAAGGTGCATTTTTTTTCTGCCTGTGTTCCATACTAAATAGTTTTTCATTTACTTTCTTTGTATTTTTCGAACTTGTTTGCAACTATGTTTTTTTTTGTTTTTGTTTTGCGCCTAGAGCCCACCAGCTTGCAGGTCCACCATCCAACAGAAATGCAATGTTGAGCCAGCCAACCCGCAAGTCCACTTGTCAATTTGTATATCGCCCAACTATGGGTTCTATTTGCATGACACAAAACATTAGAGGCCCAGTGTATAGCCCGCAAGTCCATGATCCAAATAAATGGCTAAGTATGGAATAAGGGATTTGTGCATATTTGGTATGTATTGCTCGTTTCTGGGAGCCCGCCAACCCTAGAGTCTGTGTGTCAATTTGTATATCGCAGAAATCATCCCAATGTACAACCCGCAAGTCCGTGATCCAAATAAGTGGCTAAGTATGGAATAAGGGATATGTGCATATTTGGTATGTATTGCTCGTTTCTGGGAGCTCGCTAGCCCTGTCAATTTGTATATCGCGGAAATCAATAGAAGTAGAATGTTGAGCCGACCAACCCACAAATCCGCTTGTCAATTGACAAATGTTGAGCCGGCCAGCCCGAAAATTGGCTTGTCAATTGACAAATGTTGAGCTGGCCAGCCCGCAAATCGTCTTGTCAATTTAATTTCATAAGTTATTTGTAAGACGCCGAACAATAGAGGCCTATTTTTGATCCTGCCAACCTGAGAACCCGCGATCCAGAAACTATACATGGTCTATAAAATCTCAGCCACCCCACAAGTCCGTTTGTCAATTTGTATATCGCGGAAGTGTGTGTGCTATTTGTAGAACACAGAACAATAGAGGCCTATTTTTTGAGCCCGCCAGCCCGAGAACCCGCGATCCAGAAAGTGGCCAAGAATGGAATGCGATATCCGTATATGCTCTATAAAATATCATGTCCATACTTTATATAGGTACATATTTAGTTTTGCCTCGTTTCTACACACACTGATTTCGTAACCATAGAGTTGGTGTTGCACATGAATTATGAAATATGCACTGGGAGTTGGACTAGGCCCTTTGGTTTGCTTAGCCAATTTTGAGCCCGCCAGCCTGAGAACCCGCTATCCAAAGACTGTACATGCTTCCCTTCGCTATGCTCTTTGAGAACCTATAGAAAGTCACACTTTCCATGCTTAGCCACTTTCGTGCAATTCCCCAAATATACAAACCCTCCGCTAAACTGCACCATCATGCCCTCTTATGTTTTACGCGTTTTGCAGTTAACAATTCCAACTCATGCAATTTCACCGTTGGACACTCACCAGTTTTACCATGCAGTTTCAGACTTGGCCATTCCTTCCTTTCTTGCTCTTCCCTATGCCTATCACCTTGGTACGTGTCCATAATAAGAAACACTGTT
>ML777328.1:683739-699589 GCA_009831015.1 Picea engelmannii | reverse complement strand
TATATATATATATATATATATATATATATATATATATATATATATATATATATATATATATATATATATATATATATATGTCTTGTTTCTAAATATTTAATGCTAACAGGTCATCGTGCAGGCACTGTCTAAGCTGTCATTGATGCGCACAAGGCTTGAGAAGTTCTGCCATTAATGCAATATTTCGAAGGCTTTTCTTATCCCTTCCTAGTCTTAATTTCAAATACCATGGAATGTCATTTGCACGCTGCCAGCTTGCTTCCTTCACGAAACCTCCAATCTCTTCCCAGTCTTAATTTCAAATACCATGGAATGTCATTCGCACATCGCCAACTTGGTTCCTTCACGAAACCTCCAATCCTTAAATGTTCTTCGCTGTAACCGCCACCTTCGCACTTCTAAGTATGCAATAATTAAGCTTTACTTCTAACAAGTCACCATACAAAACACATAGATATTGTCATTAATGAGGAGATTTTCCATTCGCACGCATTGAACCAATGTTTCCAGGGGGTTATATTTTGCCCTCCATTTCTTCATTTCAAGCAGGGTCTGGAGAAAACCAACGTTTTCATAAACTACTGGCAGTAGCTCCAAAATAGTTTTGTAGAGATACAGTGAACATCTTCCCCATGAGCTTCCCGTGCAGAAGAAGGGAAAAATAATTGTAGGGGAGGTGGAGCAACCCATAATTTATAGTGAAAACATGGATCTTGATGCTGATATGGATAGCATATTCTGCAACCTTGATTAGCCCAGAGGCGCAATTCACCATGCCTACTCAATGGACATGGTTGATACCAAAATTTTTGACGAAGATGAATCCTTCGTATTCAAAAGTGTTGTTTTTGAAAGAGAATCAAAAAAATTAATCATTGAAAAAAGAGATGTAAAAAATAAGAGAAGAAAACATTGTTCAGAACTTGACCTTGCCAATATGCAGACGTCCAAAATCTCTCAACTTCACATGGAAATCAAAGATGCTCTTCATGATTCTGTTGGAGTCATTGAGGCTGAGAATGCCTGACTAAATAACTGGATCAAGGAATTAGAGGAAGCTTTGTTTCCTATGCCATTGCTTGACAGTCCTTTGGAAATATCCATGCCTGCGACTACCTGCACCCCTGCAACAAATCTAAAAGGCTCCTCCAGCTTCCTCGCATCTCGTAGAGGATATGTGGAGAAAAATATCAAGAAAAGATTGGAACTGATTACTAAGGCCTGGGAAACATCACAGAATATGGATTCCCTGGGGAGTAGGGCGAATAACTTGCTCCAACTTCTGCAGACAGATTTAAAAAATGAAGAAACTTTCTATTTGCATAGGGTCATCCCTTTTTCCTTTCTTGTCAACAACAAGCCAGACACGACAAGAAGACAACATGATCTCCCATACAAAAAATGACTCACTCAATTAGAAGCACACTGGAAAGAGAAGGTGAAGAACCTGTATCTCATTGTCCAATCATGTGAGCAAGAAATATCAAAGAAATAAACATTATTCACAAAGCTCACCAAAATAGAGTTAGCAGGAAGGACAAACGACTTCCAGGATTCCAACTTAATTGTCAACTCGTTGGTGTTAACCAAACAAGCTTTCGATAAATAAGTTGATAATTTTAAGGCCTTGTCTTTAGAATTTTTTTACAGGATTCTTGAATATCATGAAGAAGAGGTGGACAACTGGCTAGTCTAGTATTCGGTACATAATGGAGACATTCATCAAGCTCTGTGTAAACTTTCAAATGATCTAAGCGAATTAGAAAATGAACTTTTCAGCATTAAAAGGAAGCTATATTGAAGAGAACTTGAAGTGGGTCACTGATGAAATCCAACAGGAAAATGCATAAATCCTCTGTTTATCAATCCAGTTATTCAAGCAAGCCACCTACAAAAACCAACAGGAAAAGGCATGAGCAAGCAAATACCAAAATTATTTATATGTACCATGCCTATAAGTGTATACTTATAGTGCTTTCTTTATCAATCCAGTTATTCCACCTTTTCTGAGTAGAAATCTATAGCCAAAAACTGATCTTCCCATTTCTACTTTTCAGGTATTACATTCTACCATGTCCAACCTCTTCTTTCCACAGTCCTATTTCTTGTACATATTTCTCTTATGGTTTGCGGGAGCCCCATTCCCAGTCTATATGGAAAACACATTTACATTTCTAGGGATATGTAACAAACTATTCTTTTTTTCATATATTCCAAAAAAAACTATTCGTTTGTCTCCTTATATATTTATGTGTTCCTAGATTTTTATCTTCAACTATGCTGAATGTGAAGTCATTCTGTTTATTTTATCTCAATTCTCTTTTTTTTATGCATATTTTCTCCTGCCTAGTCATTTTCAAAATTAAGTATGACATAAATTACTCACTCAAATTTGAGATATCATATTTCACACACACACACACACACACACACACACACACACACATATGTTTATTTAAATTTCCAGGAATATGTAACACGTTTTATTATTTTTTTATATAAATTTCATAAAATTGTGCTTAGTACTTTTTTTCTACTCAAACGTATAGAGAGTATGTCATTTCTTGCATCTTTACCACCTGTCCTTCATATTGTTTGCCACAAAGGCCCTTAAAATTAAAATAGTCTGCAAGTCCGCTTGTCAATTTGTATATTACGGAACTCTAGGTGCTCTTTGTAGGCCATGGAACAACAGAGGCCTAATTTTCAATCCGCCAGCCCGAGAACCCGCGATTCAAAAATTGCCTAAGTATGGAATCAGGGATCCGTGCATGCTCTATAAAATCTCATCCCCATACTTTATAAACGTACATATTTTGTATGTATAAAAGTAAATATCTATAAAAATTCATGTATTTGCAATGTATAATTTATGCCCTCAAGGAACCTATAATTTGATAAATTTCAATTTATTGTGTCTAGGAGCCACTATTTTAAAGAAAACTAATTCGGGAATGCTATTTATTTGGTCCTTTTGTCCACCACCCTATGTAACAGACATTGGTACTATATTTTTTGTGTTTTTTTCCACCAACGTATGTAAAACCTATGTAAATAAAACTAATTTGCGAATGCTAATTTTTTTGGACACGAGCCCCTTAAAATTGAAATAGTCTGCAAGTCCGATTGTCAATTTGTATATCACAGAACTCTTGATACTATTTGTAGGACACAAAACAACAGAAGTTTGATTTTTAGGTCCCCAACCCGAGAACCTGCGATCCAAAAACTGACTAAGTATGGAATGAGGGTTCCATATATGCTCTATATATCTAGTTAATCAAATTACATATTTGGTATGTATAATTTATGCTGTCCAGGAACAATTTCTTGTGTCCAGGAGCCCTTGTTTTAAAGAAAACTAATTCGGGAATGCTAGTTTTTTTTCTTCTTTTGTCCACAAACCTATGTAATAGACGCAGGTCTTTAAAATTCAAATAGTCCGCAAGTCCGATTGTCAATTTGTATATCACAAAACTCTGGGTGCTATTTGTAGGGCATGAAACAACAAAAGCCCAATTTTCAGCCCGCCAGCCCGAGGACCCACGATCCAAAAAATGGCTAAGTATGGGGTGATAGATTTCAATTTCTTGTCTGCAGGAGCCCCTCTTTTAAAGAAAACTAATTCGGGAATGCTATTTTTTTCATACTTTTGTCCACCAGCCTATGTAACAGACATAAGTACTATTTTTTTGTTTTTTTGTACACCAACGTATGTAAAAATGAAAACTAATTCGGGAATGCTAAACTTTTTCGACACGAGCCCCTTAATATTCAAATAGTCCACAAGTCCGATTGTTAATTTGTATATCGCGGAACTCTCGGTGCTATTTGTAGGGCACAAAACAACAAAAGCCCAATTTTCAGCCTGCCATCCTGAGAACCTGGAATGAGGGTTCCATGCATGCTCTATATATCTACT
This sequence comes from Picea engelmannii, assembly GCA_009831015.1. NCBI lineage: Eukaryota > Viridiplantae > Streptophyta > Pinopsida > Pinales > Pinaceae > Picea > Picea engelmannii. The sequence continues at coordinate 695,667 of ML777328.1, read as the reverse complement.
TAATGAAATTACATATTTGGTATGTATAATTTATCCTGTTCAGGAACCTATAATTTGATAACTTTCAATTTCTTCTGTCCAGGAGCCGTTGTTTTAAAGAAAACTAATTCCGGAATGCTAGTTTTTTTGGTCCTTTGTCCACGAACCTATGTAACAGACATAGGCCCTTACATTTCAAATAGTCCGCAAGTCCAATTGTCAATTTGTATATTGCGGAACTCTAGGTGTTATTTGTAGGCCACAAAACAACAAAAGCCCAATTTTTAGCCCGCTAGCCTAAGAACCTGTGATCCAAAAATTCAAATAGTCAGCAAGTCCGGTTGTTAATTTGTATATCGTGGAATTCTCGGTGCTATTTGTAGGGAACGAAACAACAAAAGCCCAATTTTCAGCCCACCATCTCGAGAACCCGGAATGAGGCTTCCGTGCATGCTCTATATATCTTTAATCAAATTACATATTTGATATGTATAATTCCTGTTGTCCAGGAACCCATAATTTTATATATTTCAATTTCTTCTGTCCAGGAGCCCCTGTTTTAAAGAAAACTAATTCGGGAATGCTAGTTTTTTTATGCTTTTGTCCACGAACCTATCTAACAGACGCTGGCCCTTAAATTTCAAATAGTCCACAAGTTTGATTCTCAATTTGTATGTCGCAGAACTCTGGATGCTATTTGTAGGGAACAGAACAACAAAAGCCCAATTTTCAGTGCACCAGCCTGACAACCCGCATGCTCTATATATCTACTTAATCAAATTACATATTTGGTATGTATAATTTATGCTGTCGAGGAACCTATAATTTGATAATTTTCAATTTCTTGTGTCCAGGAGCCCTTCTTTTACAGAAAACTAATTCGGGAATGATATTTTTTTTGTGCTTTTGTCAACAAACCTGTGTAACAGACATACGCCCTTAAATTTCAAATAGTCCACAACTCCGATTGTCAATTTGTATGTCCCAGAAATCTGGGTGCTATTTGTAGGGCACGGAACAACCGAGCCCGATTTCAGTGCGCCAGCCCAAGAACCCACGATCGAAAAACTGACAAGTATGGAATCTCATTCCCATATTTTATAAAAGTACATATTTCGTATGTATAAAAGTAAATATCTACTTAATAAAATTAAAAATTTCATATGTATAATTTATGCTGTCCAGGAACCTATAATTTGATAAATTTCAATTTCTATTGTGTCCATCAGCCCTTGTTACTACTATTTTTTGGTGTTTTTGTCCACCAGCGTATGTAGAAAACTACTTCAGGAATGTTAAATTTTTTGCATCCAAGAACCTTTTAAATGTTAATACTTTTTGATAAATTTAAGGAAAAAACTAATTCGGGAATACTATATTCTGCATGGAAACCACATGTACTTCAACTTCCTACCCACGTGTCTGTACTCTATCACATTTACATTTACATTTATTCCCATTCCAACCTGGAAGGGACTACGCTACCTTGCAACACTTATTATATTAATAAACAATGTTTGGTTTGTCTATTCCATTACGTTAATATATTTTAAATATAATTTTTTTTACATTTAATTTTAATTTCTGTATTTTTAATTAAGAACTTATTTATAAATTTTTTATATTAATAAAAAAAATATATTTCTATATAAATCTTTAACCAAAATATTTAATATTCTTTTATACCATAAAAGATATATATTTCTATATAAATTTTTAACCAAAATATTTAATATTTTTTATATAAAATAAAAAATTATATTTCCATATAAATCTTTAACCAAAAGATTAGATTAAATATGAATAATATATGCTATCTTATAATATAAATATATTTAATTTTTACGAGCTTCAATTTCATTGATCCGAACAATTGTACTAGCAAAAGCAGAATAATGTTGCTTATATGATATTATTTGACATATGTTTTGTTTTACTAAAACAAAAGTATATCCGTCTCGTATAAATGTTAAAATTGTAACAATACAACGACACGGAGGAGATATGTTTTCTACAATTTAAGATAATTTTTTAACCAATATAGGTTCGTTTTCTACACATGAATGTTTTAAAAATACAAATTATAAAGTTACTATTATATATATATATAAATTTTTCTTATGTCATTGTGTAGTTGGTTAAAAAGATTATAGGTGGGACATAACTCTTTAAACCAAAATATATGTTTCCTACATAATGTTAAAAAAACAATTTATAAATTTATTTTTAAATAGAAAAATAAATTTTAAATTTTTTTAATTCTATTTATGCCCCCTTAGTGGCTTTCTCTTGCCTTCCACCCTCAATCCGGTGGTCTTCCTGGCCTGTTCACTTCGGGCTTTTATTTCAATGAGGGAAAAAATGTAAATATTTATGTTATTGTGTAATTGGTTAAAAAGATTATGAATAACTTTGTTTTTAAAATATAAAAAATAAATTTAAAAACATTTGATATGGATTTTTTTTTAAATTATAATATAATATATATTTTTAAAATATAGAAAATAAATTTAAAAACATTTAATATGGATTTTTTTTTAAAATGCCATGTAACAATCCTAATATGTTATTGTTAGGTTTTATTTATTAAATAATAAAAAATAAATAAGGTGGTTGCCATTTTTATGAGATATTTTGATTTTGATGTGATCAATTTTATATATTTTCATTTTAATGTTTTTGTAAAAATAAATTATTTATTGATTTATTAAAATACAAAAAAAAATAAGAAAATGAACTATCACTTTTATAATAGGTTTTGATTTTCTATTTATTAATGTTGATGTGATAAATTCTATTAATTTTTGTATATTCTTGTGATTTTTTATTTATATTCTCAATTACTATATTCAACATAGGGCTTATTTCACTAGTTTTATATAAATGTAATATTATAAATGGAAATAAAAAATTAAATATTTATAATTTTTATAATGAAAATAAAGCCCATGATAAAGAATTTGGGAATATGTGATAAATGAGGTAGGTTAAGTTAGAGGTAAGTCAAAAATTCTAAATAGATAACTTTAGAAGAAAGGAAAAATGTTCTCAAGTGCATTGTTAATGTTTGATTGTTTGGTTATGGTTTATTTTATTCATTATTCCCATTTCAATATGGTTTCAAAACTTTCATATTTGGTAATAAATTTAGTTTCAATCTTTATTTTTGGTTGTAATAGTTATTTGATTTCATTTTCTATAGAGGATGAAATGCAAGAAATATAAATATGAGACTTGAATATCACATAAATCTAATCCCTATTTTCACAGACTCATATCAATTAGCATAGATTAATCATAGCTCACTTGTTGGAGTCGACATAGAGTCACTAGAAGGAAAACACCTATATTGGTAGAGTTTTTAACAAAGGTTTTGGTGTTACAGGATTGAATTAAGTTGCAAAAAAAAAAAGCCTCTTCTAATGAAAGCTAAGGTTTTTGAATAGATTTTAGCAAAGGTTTATTATAACTAAAAAATAATTGGGTGGCTAGAGGTTTTATTGTATGTTTTTTCTACAATGCACTTCTTATAGTATGACACAATATTATGCCACTATTTAAGAGATACTATAAAGCACCAATGCACTATATATTTTTAAGCATCGATGCAGTATATCTCCTTATGCACCGCAAAATCCTTACACCTTATGAAACTTCTCATCACCATATGAGCCAATATCTACAGAATAATAGACAACAATGAAACAATTCTAACAAAATATTATAATCAATAATATGTGCATTAAATATGACAATAAAATATGCAACTAGACTAATCAAAACACCACTATTATCTCTCTCATCTAATGGCCCGAATCTAGTAAATTAGAGCTTTTGAGAGCCCCACTAATCCATCCCTACACAAGGATATTTTTCAAGGTCACAGACATAATCATCCTCACTACCAAATATATGAATGACATCCTCAACCACAAACCTAGGAAACATCTGGCTATCAAATGATGATCGAGTTGCCAAAACATTTTGAAAAAACAAAAAAAAAATGAAGCAAAGGGGAAAAAATGTCTTACATCTATCACATTATGACATCCATCTAAATTAATATGAAACCTTCATAGTAGAATAGTGGACCACCTTATCAGTTAAGGTCATTGAACAAGGCTATCTACATAATCTGTCATAGGAAAACTAATGTGCTATAAAAAATAGTATGGTGTTCTAATGGAGTCATGATAAGCCAAAATAACCTAATTTCCTTGTCTCTAAAAGAATGCAAGTGGATCTACTATTGTAGTAACTTGGAACTCATTAGGGTAACCAATATTTGGATTGGCATATTAGTAGATGTATGTCAATTGATTCTCTTGTAATACTAGGTAGCACATTATGGAAATGGGAAAAATATTCACCCCACTTAGATAGGCCAATGATGAAATACATGTTCCCCTCTGTGTTTAATAATAATAATAATAATATTTTTTTAAGGCCACGACCAAGCCAGACACCAAATTGGTGTATGCGATCCCCTTGTTTGTGGGACAAGGGACCCCCTCTACGTACCGATTTGACTGCTAAAGTCTACAGAGGCATACAGGCCATACCCCCCTCTAGATTTGAACCTACAAACTCAAAGGAAGAAACACATGTTCTTAACCATTAGGCCCACTCAGGTTGAGAAAACCTAAATGCATGTCTATTGTGATCCTAGAAACATATCACCCCGCATAAGAATTGAATGTTCCCCTTGAGGGATTTAACCTTCTCAAAACAATTGAAGAGGCCATCATCCCTCAAAAGGAGGCGAGTCTAAAAAAAACTTGGATGTGGAAGCATGTCCCTCTCCCTATTTAAGGTCATCCAAGAGTGTAGAAAGTTATATGCATTGGACTACTAATGCTATGGTTGTCCCTAATCCAAATACAAATCTCATTAGGAAAATATAAATACAAAAGAAACAATAGGTATGCAACTAACATTCATAATATTCATTCAATATTTAACTTTAAATTTGGTGTATTAGAAATTGGTAAAAATATCTAGTGCACCTAGTTTTCTTTAGTGCACTAGTTTCAATGTGCCTTTTTTTTACAATGCATTAGCCTTGATGGTAGCAACAAGTGCACCAACAAAGGTACACTTATCATAAACAACAAAATTGACACATCATGCACACATTAATATGCATTACACTCAAACACTTATTTCAGTGCTTTGAATTTTACAGAAATCATTGGGGCACCACTAGTGTAAGGCACACTTGTCTTGCATTAAGTAATGTGCTTACATAAATAGTTTACATCGAGAGTGGTGCACCAAAACAACTTGTACCACATCAAGGAGAACCATGAATATGAACAATCCAATTTTTAAATCCTTAGTGCCTTTAATATGGTCAAGAGAACTATGGGTAGTGTGACTGGTAAATGCACTACACATTGGTGTGAAAACAATTTGTAGGCCATTTCAACAACAACTTAATAAAAAGGAAATTAACTACTAAAATGGAAAATTAAAAGTATGAAGATGTAAATTAAGGGGTAGTGAATAAACTACTCGGTTTCATCTACGCTTGCAGAGGAAATCCTGCTAAAAAATGACAAACTAAATCTAGAGTTGGGTTTGGAAAATGAAAAAAATGAAATGAAATCCATTGTGATGAAGATTGGTAGTGAAATATAGCAATTTGGATGCAAAGGAAAATGGGGAAATCGTAGAGGGGAAAATAGCATTGGTGCTTGAAGGAATTGGAAGCTCCGATTGATTAAAAAACACTATAAGGAGAACACCTTGTAGCAGAGGATTTTATAAAACCTCCCCAAAAAATTTCTCCCTTCTCTATTTATAATGGAGGTTGTTAGTGGAGGTAGATGGTCGAAGGTTTTTGTATAAGTTTTTTGAGTGGAGCTCTTGTAAGGACAATACACAGGTGTGCGTGCATAAAAATAATGCCCTGATGTTGATCTAGTAACACACACCATTAGTCACTATAAAAAAAATAAAATACATCACAACGCTCCACTCTAAATAGAGTGTACTTGTGTTCATACACATTAGGCCCCAATGCATGCAACTGCCTTGCGCATCAAGGAAGGGTAAAAAAAACTTACCATACCAATTTTCATTTTTACACCTCATTCTATTCTTCCTATATCTTCGAAAAGCATCGATGCTCACTCTCCTTTCATGGTCACCCTGTTTGCAGTGCTCTATAATCAATTTAATAGCTCCACCAATAGATTCTACACATTTCCAAATTTTGGAAAATACCACAAATTTTCATTTGTTCTATACGGTGTATCCATGCCTCCTCGAGAGAGAAGAGACTAGGTAAATTGTTTATTACCTTTTTATTTTCATTTTCATTGAATTAAAATTTTAAATTGGACTGAAATTTGATCTCTATAGGTTTTGTTGTTTCACATGGTGCATTTAAATTCCTTGTCTCACCGCAGAATTCAGTGCATCTTGTGAATTTATAGGAAGCACCATGATCAGTGTGTATATGATCAATAAACGCACTGGTGCCATTCATAGAATGACACTGCAAAAATGTTTAAAAATAAACATATCAGTGCATCTTTTTAGGATTCCCCGTTGCCAATACATTTTAAAACACAACCCACCATTAAACAAAATGCTAGTGCTCCACGATGAATGGAGAACTAGTGCATTCCATAAACTGCTCACACCACCTAGTATTTTCCATAGAAAATGTATTTTGGAGGTGCATCAAATTCAACCAAATGCATTGGTGCAATTTATAACAAAGCACTAGACAACATATATAACAATTTATTATAGTGGTGCATCTTACGGGATTCCCTGTTACCGATGCTTCAAGAAAAAATGAATCCCTATTCGTTTCATTTAACCAACCACACTACCAAGTTTTCATCATAGAAAATTTAACCTAGCGATGAGAGAAGGTACACATGATGCACCGAACAATGTGGCATCGAACAAAATATTTAAGAATTTATCATAGAAGTTCATCTTATAGAATGCCCCATTACTGGTGCATCTTAGAAGACCACACACCGCTAACATATAGTCCCAATTCTCCAAGGAACTTGGAGCATCGGTGTTTTCCATATAGTAGATCACACCACTCAATTTACCACCTGCAAATTTAACAACGCGATGCATTCTGTAGAACCAACTGCATCGTATCACATAGAACAAAGGTAAATGGCATGGCAGTGTGTCTTGTGGAACGTTGCGTTAGAGAACATAATGTATCACAAGAATACATATCAGTTCTCGAATAACCATGGAGAACCGATGCGTTAGACTTATCACACCACTTAGCAATGCTTTATTTTTGCTATAACACACGAGTCATGGTGTGTATTATCTATTGTTGTAACACTAGTTACATTTTTCAGTTTTTGATAAATACAAAATAATTATATATGCATGTATTTTATAATTTCAATTTCTTTTATCTATATATATGTGCCTAAAAATAATTTTATGTGAATCAGAGACAATGATGATGATGATTGCATGAGTAACAACAAAAACAACAAGAAGAAAAACAATTTAATTCAGAAACTATGTATGCAAACCTCCACAATTAAATTTGGTGGAGGTTTTGCTCCATGGAGGAAAAAACAAAGATCACTTTTTGGTGCGTCTCATAATTTAACGCATTGACTCAATCCTCTACCACTCCCTCAATGCTCTGGCTCACATCTCCTCCTCTGCGGGTCATTCAACTTTCTCCAGGATACCGTCTTTGTCATTCATGTAGCCACAATATGAACCAATGTCAATTCACTTGTAAATCACATACCTAGACCTCCTCTTCTTTATCTCGAGGGGGATTATCCAATAGATCTTTGAGGCTGGGGAGGAATTTCCTATCCCTGAAGTGTCTGTAATCGATGCCCTTGTCAGAGGCACTAGGCACGTCAACTTCATTCCCTTCCAAGTCTGTCAAATTATCCCCTACTTTGACATAATTAGGATTGCCAAGATCTATGATCAAAGCTTCTCAATACCCCTTTTTCCCGATCAACAAGAAAATAACCTTAGTGGATGTCTAAATTATAATACTATATCAACCTCAAGAATAACCTAAGACCCTTATTGTATATTTAATAGAAGCTAAGAAACACGTTTGGAAAAAAACATAAAGATCCATAAGTTTTGATAGCATGCCTTATTATTGAACAATAAGTATTTCCTTGGCCTTATCCTTCTCCTCCATGTGAGATCATCACTTGTATATTTACTAATAAGATCCTATTTCTTCTTCTCCACAACAATATGCTTAATCACTTTCTCATCGAAAAGGGGCACAGGGGAAAATCTCTGTGTGTGTGTGTGTGCTGCTGGTGGTTTCCCTTGTCTTGTTCTCCCATTTCTTCCGCCACATCCTATTCATCCTCCAATAGGACCGACTTATTTACAATTACCTCCCCGCTCTTGACCATCAAATTGACCTCCCTCCTGACAGACTTGATCCTATGCCACTCCCTCAACACTTTGGCATGCATCTCCTCCTCCATGGGAAACTGAAATTTCTCCTAGATATCCTTCTTTTCATCCCTGTACCCATAATACCCAGCTCCAATTCGCTTGTAAATATCATACCTACACCTCCTCATTTTCGCCTCAAAGGGATTATTAAATAGCTCTTTGACATCGAGGAGGAATTTCATAGCCCCACTTGTAAAATTAGTCCCTGAAAGATTGTAATAGTCCATCTTCAAGCAACCAATTGTACAAGTGGGGCTGAGAAATTCCTCCCTGGCGTCAAAGAGATATTCAATAAGCCCCCCCCCTTCAAGGTGAAGAAGAGGAGGTTTAGGTATGATATTTACAAGTGAATTGACACTGGTTATTATGGCTACATGGATGATGAGGATGGTAATTTGGAGAAAGTCAAGCAACCCGTGGAGGAGGAGATGCCGACCAGAGTGTTGAGGGAGTGACATAGGATCGATTCTTTCAAGAGGGAAGCTAGGTTGACGGTCAAGAACAGGGAGGTCATTGCCGTTAAGCTAATCATGTTCAAGGAAGAGGAGGATGTGGTGGAAGAAATGAGAGAGCATGACAAGGAAAATGAACAACAAAGAGAGTGAGATTTTGTTACCCATGTGTCGCTTCCAAATGAGAAAGCAATAGTGCAAATATTAGACTTTTTGGATTTTTTTTCGATTGTGTTTTGAATCATGTCTATGTCTATGTACTTAAATATAGATTAATGTTTTCAATATTTTTTTAATGATAATTGCGAGAGGTGATTAGTTGATTGTGGGGTTCAATTCTGACTATCTCATAGGTACGTGAGGTTAATTGTAATTAATGAAATGTTTTGAAATATATCAAATTGACATTGTCAATTGGGTGTAGCTTGGATGGTTGTGAGGAATGATTGTTATCCTCCCCACCTGGGTTCAATTCCCATAATGACATGAATAAAACTAAAAAAAATATCAAATTGAGATCCACACCCTCGCCCTCCACATGAACCCTAAGCCATTTTTGTGACTGTAGAACTGAAGTGAGGTGCGTGAGTGATATGCTCATCCTCACCAACTATGATACCCACACTCTGATCCGTCCATAATTTCAAACTTAATAGATAAACCACTATCTAGGTGGCTTTGTTGCATGACATAAAAAAACCTTCTGTCATAGGCCAGCAAGAAACACATGCAATATTTTGATTTTCTTACGAAATTTCTTTGATAACAGACCCCATCTGATTTTAATATTCATAACACCTTGTCTCTGCACAGTGCATTGTCAGATTGAAGGTCTTAAATTTTATTAAAGGTGTCTGTTCAGAGTAGTTTACTCCTTTTTTTTAAGGATTGCTAATGGGCGACCTTATCCATCACGCTAATAGGTATCTTTTAACACTATTTTACTTCTAATTTTGTCTCTTCAAATTGTAGCAATCAAGTAGCAAAACAATAATTTAGAAATCGAGAAGCTCGTTTAACACAACACTCTTAATTTACCTGTTCAGAGTACACAAAAGTAAGGTTTTCTTTAAGATTATTTCTATTTACATGTGATAACCATGTAGTTGAAGGATAATTTGAGGCAAGTTGAGTAACATAGAAATACGGATAATTTGAGGCAAGTTGAGTAAGTCGTTGGGATGGCCCGTCATAGCTTAAGATGATGGAATCTTTTTAACAAATGTTTATGATTGATCTGTGGTCGGCATGTTTATTTTTAAGGTCACTGCTAAGCAATTTGATTGGTAAACTTTAAGGAGATATACATACCCTATCCTCTTTGGATTTGAACTTAGATCTCTTAAGAGAAAACATATTCTTAACCATTAGGTCCACTCAGGTTGTAATATATATATATATATATATATATATATATATATATATATATATATATATATATATATATATATATATATATGACATGTGTTTTGTTTTACTATTTTGATATTTAATTTCATCATAGTTTTAAAAATAAATTATTATTATTATTATATTAAATTTTATATAACTAATAAATAAATATAAACATTATATTTAGTTGTATATCTTTTATAACAATTATTTATAATTAAAAATAAATAAAAGCAGTAAATCTATTTAAATTATATTTTACATTTTATAGATATTTTACATTTTATTTTATGTTAGGTAAGTAAAACGTATTACTATATAAACAACAATTTTTTTTATAACAGCCAAATCAAATCTTTTGGATGATAAATGGAGGCAAACATAAAATTAGGTATACATGGGATTTCTCACCCCCATAACCTTCTACTTCACGGGGAAGAAGTCCAGGTTAATAGCTATCCCAGGAAATGAAACATCAATCAAGGTGGAATACATCACTTGAACTTGAATGACAGGCAATCTACCACTTGGTGCAACAACTGTTGGGCAAATGCCCACCCTCACTACAGTTGCCAAAAGCAGATCCAGTGGACATCTTGGTGATGAGATGAATTGGCATTGGGTGCTAGGCAAGTTTGGGTGAAGACAACGAAGGCCTATTGCTGCAAGCTACGGTTGGGTCCTGACCTGCCTTAATGGCTCAACCTATTGCCTCTCCCTGGGTCTAATGGCTCAACCAACCTCCCCTCCCTGAATGTATAAACCTCGCCTTCCTGAGGTAAGTTCTAGCTGAGAAATGAAGAAACATGGAAATTGTGAGAGAATGACATTACGAGAAACATGAAGATTGACAGAAAATGCAAACAAAAGGGATTCCATAGATCAGGAGAAACATTAAAATTGTGAGAGAATGACGTTAGGATAAATATGAAGATGGTGAGAGAATGGGTTCAAGAAATATTAAGGGATTATATATATATATATATATATATATTTTTTTTTTTTTTTTTTTTTGATAGTTTAATTTACAATTAGTTAGGTATGCATTCTGTGATATAAGGTTGTGAAAGGAGGTTGAGTTATTCTTCTATTATCACTATAACTTTTCAAGCTATTTTATAGGCTATACACGATAAGTCTATGTTTCTAATCAACAATTTCACATAAGTGAGTGCTTTAACAATACACTCCATCATTCATTATCTTACATCCTACTTGAGATTATGATATTGATACACACAATCAAACAATAATTTATTATAATGAAATCATAAATAAATAAATAATAATATTGCAATTATCTATTTTTTTTTACACTAATTTATAATTAGTTTTCACATCAAAACAAAACATTAGATAAAATAAACATATTTTATTTAACTTTATATTATTGAAAATTAATTTTTGAATCTAGATTATATATATATATATATATATATATATATATATATATATATATTCTTAACATACATATGTTTGAATTGCGTATGGTTAATATCTAACGATTAGTAGGATCATATTGTACTTACACTATCCAAATTAATGATATTTTTTATTTGGGATTATTCACATTACTACTTATTGATTTGCAGAAGTAGCATAACTGTGAATTAATCGCTCGTGCAAAGTTATTTTTCTTCATTCCACACCTCTCGTTATT
>ML777328.1:643732-679655 GCA_009831015.1 Picea engelmannii | reverse complement strand
TGAACCACATGTAAAAAAGGAAATAAATTAATATAATAAAAAAATGCCCTAGACCTGAATATAAGAAAAAAAAAAACCTAGTGCATTTATATCTATTGTGTATCGGTTCTGCCTTTTTTGTTGCATGTAGAGCACCGTTGCTCTTATAATTACTATGCACCAGTTCCACATTCTTCTCTTATGATGCACTAATTTGCTTTAATATTATTCCTCCCTAGTGCGATCAAGTTAAAGTTAGCGCCAACATGATTTAGGATTATTACGTCCCGGTGTAGTTATGTTATAGTTAGCCCTAGTGCGATAATTTTCTTTGGAGACCCAATGCGTTTAATATAGTGTGCCCCGGTGCTTATGTAATTAGTACGTACTGATATGTCCAAAACATTATGTAATTAGTACATACTGATGCATAAATAACATTTAGCTGCACGATGCGTATAATAAACATAACACATCGGTACGATAATTTTTTTAGTGCACCGATTAATATTTCAAACATGAGCACCATACGATTTCAAAACGATAAATATTATTGTATGTTATATTGTTTACGGAACAATGCATTTTCTCAATAGTATGCGATGGTGTGTTATTATAATTTATATGTACCTGTGCATATGGCTCATCAAAATGCACTGATGTCTATATTATGGCCCTAGTGAGTTCAAAAGAATACAATGCAATGATATGTATATATTTTAAATCACTGTTTTTTACAATTTTTCAATAAATTATTTCAAAATCAAATATTGTTTTTATAATAATATTGTTTTATATTTATATTATTGCATTTCGATATAATGATTTTATTAATGCATTATCCAACCAATTAAACCTTTGTTATTTGTATCAATGTAAATCATCCACATATTATATCTTCAGGAATGCAACATTTTACAACATTAGACAATGCAATGAAATAAGAAACCCATTTTATCATATATGAATAAGAGACCCATTGTCATAGAAAATGAGACAACCTAAATGTCTAGTAAAATAATCAAATTGCAACCAATTTGTAATTGTTACACTTATTAGTAACATGTTCTCATGAAATTGGGACAATATGATGAGTACATTAAACAAAATCCTTGATTTTCAGAGTCAAATATTCCAAAACATACAACTTGTAGTAACATTCAATTATATTGATTGTCCTTCATCAGCTGAATTGTTGACATTGATCGAACTACGTGGATGCCTCATTTCTTCATCATTTGTAGGTGATATTATACTTTGTCTTTTTAACATAATGTTTTCTTGATGATCAATTTTTTTTTTTTTTTTATGTTCCGCACTTCATCTTCTATCTATAAACATAGAAATAAACTATAATAAGTATATCTACATTTATATATATAGTAGAATATACATGATTGTGTAAATAAAAAACCATACCTTAGAACCAAGTATTTCATAAACAATACACATTATTTCTAAGCCATGCTTCATGAATTATTTGCAAAATATCCTGTGATGTTTGCATTCCATACTTTGTTTCTTGCATGTTTAATACAACATGAAAAATCATAGTCGATATAATCAACATAACGTTTTCTTGTTTTTTCATTAATTATAAACAAGGAAAGTTATACAACATAGCTACTTACAAATCATTCAATTAAACATTCATTCTTCAATATATACTCACAACCCATACTTAACTCAATTTTTATCAATTCATGGGTTGGTTCCTCCTTGTATGTTAGCACCTAGTAGAAGACATCCATGGACAAGTGTAAATTAATTATTTAAATATAAATATCACAACAAACATGAAATCTTAAGAAAGACAGAAAAATGTAAATACTCACAAAGTTTACGATCAACCATTTCTTTCCTTGTCATCTTGTCTTATGTGATGAATGGATTTTATTTGTTTTTCTTTTCTGCAACAAAACAATTGAAAATTAACATTTCACGCGATACTTAAATTCAATGTACATAAAAGAATAAGAGAATAATTACATACCTTTGATGCACATTGTAGTTGGGATGACACCTCTCACGAAGAAATTGTGTTCATTTCTTTTAACATCTTTTCTACACTTTTTTGGACATCCCTACTGACATGTTTTTTCCCCTTGTTTGTCCGTGAAAAATATATATATATAAATTATTGTTTAAAAAAAAAAGATCCTAGTGCGTATACTGAGACGATTTGCACTAGGGAATTAGCAAAACTTGTACGCATCGGGTGTCATAAATACATATACACACTGGTATAGTATAACAATATTGTTGCGAAATTGAAAACTTTTGAATTTTTTTTATATTCACTTGGTGCTTTATGAATTAAGAAAATAATGAATTCATAAATACTATTTTTTATGCATCGTTGAGCGCTGAAGAAATTTAAGAAATGACGATTCCAATTTAAAACAATAATTTTTCCATTTTAAACTCAATGTGCGCTTTGTAAACAATGAGCGTCGATTTGTGTTTCGGTAAAATGCACACCGTTGACCACAAACATGATTTTTAATAATACTTTGAATTGAAATAAAGTGGTTTTGTTTAGAAACAAATATGATCTGGTGCACTTACTGTGTACAAATCACACCGGTCACAATGAAGGAATTTTTTAAAAACAAAAAACTGCCAATGACATGATGGTTTAGGACCCAATGAAATGCGTGGTTTTATTTCAATTGATAGGAAACACCCATATATAAATAACCAAGCCCTATAAAGAAATTTTGCTTAAGAAAATTCTTTTCGTGAAATATAAAAGGAGAAAATAAAAGAACAATCAGAAAATTAGGGCTTTCAATACCAGAGGTAACTATGAAACCCTTTTTTTTTGGTTTGGAAATGGAATGAAAAATTGTTTGAATCAATTAGGAGAATGACCAAGATGATTAATAGAATGAAGTCATATAGAATGAAATCTATGTTGATAAATATCCATTGCAAAAATATCCTCTCTAAAATTTTGCAAACAATGAATATGGTTTTCCTTTATAAACATACAAACTTAAATTCCCACTCATTTTTTCGTTGCATATTTTTGTTCATTGATTACAAACGCATGATTTTTTTTTTTCTTTCTTTCAGAAGTTACATTTTTTGGTGTTTTATTTCATGCGTAGAACACCGATGCACTATTCCACACATAGCGTACTGGTGTGGTATGCATAATGCACCAATTTATTTTCGTAATAAATTTCAAAGTATTGATAGTAAGTGTGTGATATTTTCTAACTTTCTTCATTTAATGTGATAGACAATTTGAAATGCACAGATGCGATGTATAATTAATAACGCACCGGGGTGGTGTGTAAGTAATAACACACCGTAAGATAGTTACATTTGCACAATGCAAATGCAAACATCTGTGTTTAAAGTTTATGGAGGTTTTCTTTGCAAAGGAAATAATGGAGGTCAATATTTGGTGCTTCTATCAATTAAACATACTGATGTGTTTTGTTTATACATACGCACCGATACATTTTAAAATGAAAAAATGCCTCGGCGAGGGAGAGAGAGGGAAGGGGATACAATGAGTGATAGGGAGAGGGGGATACAAAGTGATGGGGAGAGAGGGCTTGACACAAGAGAGAGAGGGGGGGGCGAATATAGAGAGAAAAGGGGAGGGAAGGAAGAAGAGTGTGAGAGAGGGGATGAGCATCAAATTCACATTTTTTTTTTATGTTCGAGGAGGATATTTTTAGGAATCAAGTAACATTTTGAGAATTTGTAAAGCTAGATAAAGATTTTTTGTATAGCTGGGCGGAAAAAAATTTATATTGTAGAAAAAAACAATGATTTTTTAAGTTTGCTATCAAGTTATAAAAGTTAATCAAAGTTATTTTTGAAGTTAGATTTTTCTATGCTACCCAAGATGATGGTTTTTGGCTCAATTGTAGGAAAAAAATAATTATAATATGAAATGGACAATTCTTCAGATTCCAACGTCGCCATATTCCGTATCTTTGGAACTCTTCAAGTTCTCTCATGTTGATTACATTACATCTAGATTTGATTGATAATTCATTTATCCAATGAATTAATGTAATGTATGCAGGTGTAGTTTAATAATTGTTCATTGAATTTTGTAGGATGAAGATTCAGAATCGAGTTCAGATGCTCAAGATATTCTTATGATCCCAAAATTCCACAAGCTCTTATCAGGAGAAACATACTGTAAGAAGGTGTTTGATGAAAATGGAAAACTTCTTTACCCTACCAATCCTGGAATTCCATCTTCTAGCAACCATCCTGGGTCAACAGTATTACACAATGAATGTGCTATCTTTTATGTAGACAATCCCATAGGGTGTAAGAAAAAGATGTTTGAGTAATTCTATTTTTGGATTTTCAATGGAACTAATGTAAATGTACTTCTTAATAAGAAATTTGTTTTATAAATGGGTTGGTTTCATGTTTGTTATTGGGAAGAAAATGTCCATGCTTCTAATAAGTGTTTGGTACAATGTTTGAGCATATTAAAAGCATTGTGTTACTAATATTATCAATGTAATGTTCAATACTTTTACAATCAAGATTCTAATGATGAACAACCTATCTACCATCTACTATTGCACCCCACTACAATGTCAAGTCATGAGATTGCAGCTAAACAAAAGGAGCTTGGAGAAGAAGCATACCAAGAACAATTGCAACAACCACCTATTCAATTCCCACTACGTCTTAAGTCACTAATTCAAAATATCGACAACAAAAATAGTTCTTCACATGTTGGGGATGAAGGAAATGATATAGAGGTTGGCATGGGCGATTTCTTGTGAGATACCTAGGCCATGGAGGGAATGTTTTTCATGTATTCCAACAAAATAAACTAGGGGGTGATGTTGATGTCGTAGATACCTTATACGAAAACTTGAAATCTTCTTCCACCACCCCTCTATTTGGTCCAGTACAGGAGTCTGTGAGGTCTACCCATCTAGGAACAACAATGTTACTGTACAACTTGAAATAAATGTATGGTATGCCAGATGTGTGTTTCATGAAACTTTTGAGGTAACTAACCATTAAGTCCCCTAAAGTTTTAAGGAATCTTTTCATGACATAATGAAGGAAGAAAATGGTTAATTTTATTCATGCTTAATGACATTGTAAATTTTTATTGCCCACTAATTGCAAGTTATTCAAAGATAAGGTACTTCTGAGTGATAATCACTTTCCCGATAGTTGTGCAAAGGAAATGAAAATGCTAAAAATGTTGGGTGTTGAGTACATACCATACCATGCATGCATGAATGATTGTATTGTATATAGAAATGAATATGCGGACATAGACATATGTCTAGAATGTGGGCATGACATGTACCATAAAAAAAAGGGTAAGACACATGGGCCTCCTCATAAGATATTGAAGCACATGCCTATAATTCCAAGGATTCAAAGGCTCTTTTATTGCAAACAATTAGCCATGTTGCATGGGTGGCATGCCTCACATAGGAGTGAGTTAGCAGTTATGCGGATCCTAACAGATTCAATAGCCATGAAGCATATAGATGATACATGGCCTGATAAATTCAAGGATGAGGTACATAGCCTCCAATTGAGCATATATATGGATGGAGTTAACCCACATTCCCTTCAAAACACCAATTATTATGTTTGGCTAGTGGTAGTGATCAATAACAATATCCCCCCATGGTTTCCCATGAAGAATGAACACATTATGTTGGCTCTTATAGTCCTGGGTAGAAGACAAGTGAAGAGAATGGATGTCTACCTCCAACCACTGATCGATAAATTTAAGAAATTATGGGAAGTGATACATGTATATGATGTATCAAGACCCATCTCATTGGAGAGGTATTTTACATTGTATGGCATATGTGTGTACACCACACATGATTATCTAGGAATATGCGTTTTTTTCGGTAAGCATGTTCATCTATTTGTTTATATCAATAATTTTATTTGGCATACTTCATTTGGTGCAACCATATTTTTGACACTAGCATGCTATGTATACGTTAACATTGCAGGTCTTGTAACAAATGGGTATCATGGATGTAAATGTTGTGGACCTTATATAAAGGCTGGGTGGTCCAATGACCTACAAAAGTTGTTGTACATCTGTTCAAGGGTATTCCTCCAACAAGACCACCCTTATAAAAGAGTTACATCTGCTTTGAATAGTAAACTAGAGAGAACCTGGAGGCTTGAAATAATGACATTGATAGATTGGAATAGGCCATATGATCGATGATCCTAAAATTTTTGACACCTATGTTGAGAAAATGCCCATTGGGATGAAAATGAAATATGAATTTTATGAGTTTCTATATTGGGAGGATCTTAAGATTGGCCACTTAGTAGATCCCATGCATATATTAAAAAATATTTCATATTCTTTTTGGAGAAACATATCATTGAATAAAAGAGACACAATGGATTTCAGAAGAGATCTTGTTGCTTTGAATACTAAAACAAGACATTGGCTAAGAAACGAAACTAGAGGAGAGGTTGATCCCTCTTGGTATTTTAAAGAAGGTGACGTCCCATGGATTTTGAATAAATATGATCTTTCTATGGAGAAGGATGCTATATTGGGTGTGAAGGAAACTTCTTTATATGGGTGGAATCTACGACGCTACTTCACTTTAGATGGGAATTTGTCGGGGTTGAAATCACATGATCATCTAAACCTTCTAATGGTATTTATGTTGAATACATGATTCTTCTAGTTTTATACATACGTCGGTAAAAATATGCTATGCACTCATAGTTTTATGGAAATTAATGATATGTGTACGCATTTTGCTATGTCATTATCCTTTGTTCATGCGTGGTTTTGTGAACCATGAATTCCCCTAGGACTTGCGATGTGCCACATCGAAATTATCTGCATTTGTATGTTGGATCACATCAAGGGAGATTTATATGGATAACATTCCATGGTGGTTTCGAGAGATAGATGAGATTGTTTGTATGTTTGAGAAGGAACTGCCCATGAGTCTTATGGAATTACAAGTCCATCTTATAATTCACCTACATGATGAGGTTGAATTAGCTGAGGTGCTCTCATGTTTTTGGATTTCTTCTTAGAGAGGTACATGAAAAAATCAAAGGGTTTTGCTCGACAAAGGGAAAAACCAGAGGGCTATATGGCATAGGGGTACATAGTATACGAGTCATTATATTATTCCAATGAATACATCAAGAAAATTGATGACATCGAAGGGGAAGTCATTCAAAATGACCATCAAGATGAGGAAAAAAAGGAAGGGGAGCTACTCCAAAAAAATAGAAAAGGGTGCTTGATAAAGAGTAAGTTAGGTATATTTTGTTAATTTAGTATAGAGAAACTGTTTACATTGAAGATGATAATATATATTTCATCCCATGCTATTTGTTTTGAATTCTTTTATACATCAACAAATTTATAAATTTTGATGCTATAAATAAATTTGTTATTTAAGTTGATAATATATATTTTATCTCATTCTATTCGGTTTGAATTTTTGTATACATCAAGAAATTTTGAAATGGATGCCATCAATAAATTATTTCTTTACAATATGGAGGAAACATGACCATGGGTCACTCTATGAAGAGAACAGAAGGAATTGGGACAATGACATGAAAACATTTAGATGGTTTAATGGTATAAGCATGTGTTATCTTGATCATTTAAGAGAAAACATGCCAAAAATATGTCCCAATAGTTGGATGGATGGCTAGATATAAGAGAAATTTGTGGTGTCTTATCATAACCCACATGGAGAAGATATGAATGCACTAAACATAGGTATTGAGATTATAAACTTTGTAATAACCTCTATAAGTACCACATTCTATTTATAATATTTCACATTTGATTTGTAATATGTATTATGCTTTTATTAATGCTTCGATTATTAGAAATATGACACCGCCCTTTGTTCACATTTTTACAGGTGCATTTCTTCCCATCTATGTGAGCATATGGAAATGATTTTTACACTAAGTATGCTAATGAAGGCCACATCACACAATATTGTGGATTGGATGTCAAGTTCAACCAATCTTGTCATGCCAGCCATCGTGATGAAAACCTGATAGAGGGGAAGCTAGGTTACATTGGAAAGATACAAGAGATCAAGAAAGTGGACTTCTCATTGTTTCAATGTGTTACTTTTTGTTACAAGTGATGGGACACCTTTGACTAGAGAAATGTAAAGGAAGATCGTGATAGTGGGATAATATGTATTAACTCTAAAAAAATGTGGGTTGAAAGTAAGGAGCCTTATGTTTTCCCAAAACATTGTAACCAAGTGTTTTTTTACCCAGATGTATTGGATGGGGATTGTTGTCTCATACCGAGACATGATCCAAGATATAAACATATTTTTGAGAACAACTTGATGTTACAATCCCCGACGAGGAATATAATGAGGGTGATGGAAATAAAGATTGATTTCATGTAAATGATTTGTTTGTACATTTATATTGTGTATGTGTCATTTTATTATGGGTATCTATAATGGACAATTATGTTTTTTTTCCCTTCATTTTATAATTAAGTTGGATATGAAAAGTTAACAACTATTTACAATGACCATATTGAAAATACATTAAATAGACGTACAAACATAAGATTTGGTTTTGATATATTTTCATTGTCATATATATGGTTTATTATAGAAAATTTATGTTGTATTGTTTGTATTGTATTAAAATATGTTTATGTTAACCTTTGAATTACTAAGCATTAATTAAGATATCACAAAGTTGGTGGCGTACAATAGTAAAGATTTATTTTAAATTATATCTTATTTGATGAAAAAATGAATATATTAAAAAATATTCAAACCTCAAAATTTTTATTGTTTGAGAAGATCAAAATTCAAGTAAATATATACTTTGATGGAACCTCTAAAGACAATTACAACAAAACAACTTCGTGCCACTGTACTTGTGGTGTACTTAGCATTACCAACTTTGATGTCATTCCCCACCTTAAATAGTGCAACTATCATGGCCTTCACCTATTCCACTCCATCCTTTAGTTTTATAATCATATAAACTTATATTAATAATTCTTTTTAGATTCTCCTTGAAATAAGTGTCAATATAGGAAGGACATGGAAATTCTAAAAGTGTTTTTTTCTAGAGCCTACTAAGAATTAAGGATAATTTTAATGATCCACACTTATATAAAAGTATAGAAGATTGTGTCAATTTTACTATTTATGAAAATACTAATTATAAAATGTTGGGTGATATTATTTTTTAATAAAATATTCATAAAGTCTATATTAGAGTAAAACATTATGAAATCATTTCATCAAAAGTGTATAGATCAAAATGTGTTATTATTCTCTATCTTTGTTATTTTAAATTTAATTGAATAAATTTCATATATTATAATAGTTGGATACTATAAATTAATAAAATATTTGGAAAAATTAAATATTAATAAAATATAATCATTGTTTTTTTTTTTTTTTTTTTGTATAGGGGAATCGATAATGGCGGCGGTATCTGGCTCACGTGACATAGGGTCAAATCCCACCAGCTTCCTTATAACCTCTAGAGAGAACCACACCGCCCGCAAGCATGGCCTCCTGATAAGATGAGGTTTGAACTCGTGATCTTCTTAGCAGCACGAATGCCTCAACAACACGTCTACTGGCCACTAGACCACACCCCTACGGGAAAAATATAATCATTGTTATTTTAGTAAACAATTATATTATAACTTTGTCTTATAATATTTGAATAATAATAACTAAAAAAATAACATTATTATTACATCATCAACATTATTATTAGTGAATAATTATGTTATAATGCTATTATTATAATATATGAAAAATATATAAATATTCAAATCACAATCATTTCACTCACCATATTTAAGTATTTTTTCTTCTAAACATGTTTAATCAACATAATGTATCTTGTTGGACAATAAAAAATTCACCTTGAACTATAATTAAACATTATATGGCATTAATGGTTATAACTTTTTGCAATCAAAATCCAAATTAAATGCTTTCATAAAAGTAAAGTTAAATATTATATGGCAACTATAAATTTAATTGAGTGATACATATAAAATTTCACTTAAAAATAGAGAAATCATTAACAATGTTCTTCATTAGCATACTCATATTACATTTTATAAATCAAACAATGACAACAACCACACCATTATATGGAAAACATAATATAGATGAATGATATACATATGAATATACATGTCAAACATACATCTCAACAAAATATGAAATAAACATGGCATACATAGATTTCTAGTCAAATATAAAACAATTAGTATAAATATCAATGAGTACCACTACTAGCTGGGTCCACCACTAGATCTAGGTGCATCAATGTCTCTGCTACTAAAGGTAGATCCTCTTTGAAGAACAACTATCTCAGAAACAAATGTTGGTATAAGTGTGCTATCAAGTGTCTCTATATCAATATCATGAATATGTGCATCAACAATACCCAATGTGATCATAGTGTCCAAATCATCAGAAGCTTGTGACACATGTGGAGGAAGAAGAGGAAGAGGGGAATCAATGGATGATGACACATGTGGACTAGGAGAAAGACAATAATTGATGGATAGTGACACATGTATAGGAAGAGGGGGAGGAGGAGGAGGATTAGACATGGATATAGGTTCAGACACATGTGGAGGGGAAATAAGAGAAGGAGGAGTAAGAGGAGGATCTAACATGGATGGATGATCGGTAGATGCTACAAATGACTCATGTGGAGGAGAATCAAGAGGAGAATGACTATGGTGGAGTGGAGAATGTGTATGGCTTGAATGATGAGATAGATGTAGTGTGATCATGAGAACCATCCCTCAACATATCTATGAGGTTGACAACACCAACAATATGACGCACCAACATCGTCATGTCATGAGAAAAAAACATCCATGTGGTAGAGAGATCCTCTACCTGTAATATGTCTCTAGGGGGTACAAGTAGCACTCAAAGTCTAGTTATTACACGACATAGCTCATCCACCACCTTTTAGTCAAACTCTTGTATATGACCTGCGTGGCATGTGGGGTCTATGTATTACTGGAGGACACGCCTCTTCCTCCTCCATCCCTTCATCCTCATGTTGGTGAGGCGCATACCCAACATATGTGCCAATATATACAAAACAATAGATAATAATAATAAGATAATTGAAACAAAATGTTACAATAAATTACATGTGCATTAAATAAGACATAAAAATATGCAAATAGATTGATCAAAACATAATATAATATTACCTCTCTCATCTACTGGATTCTCTGTTGTAAATAAAATGATTGGACTTCCTCTCCAATCTATCCCCACATACAATTACTATACAATATTGAGGAAATTATTGTCCTTGCTAGATAATAAATCAATAACTGCCCTTCCCACCAGGGTGATGAGACACTCAGACTGGCCCGACTTGGGAATTAATTACCCCCACATACACATACATGCATCAAACATATGCCTAGTAGGAAATCATGGTATTGTTAGCCGAGTGACATTAATCTTCTCAAAAAATAGAGCAATAGGGATCTAATGCATGAGAAAAATGTCTATAAAACACATGCTACCACCTAATCAATTGGGGCTCCCACAATAAACTATCTACATAATACAACATAGAGAAACTAATGCACTGCCCATCAGAGTTATATTGTGACACTAACAAGAGAATATAACATAGGCAACTAACGTTCTCTCTCTAAAATTCACCTATTCATAGCTGACCACCTTCAACCTGAAACTCTGAAGTCGAAGAAATATCTAGATTGACATATCTCTTCACATATTCTACTTGGGTATCTCCCACAACACTGGGCAGTAGCATAGGAAAATGGGGAAAATACACCCCTATCCTAGAAAACCCAGTGATGAAATAGACATCATCCTGCTTGGGATGACACCATATATTAGGACCGAACCTAAACCCCTATCACCCATGATCCTAATGGAGGATCAACTGCTGTAACAATGCAGAGTTCTCCTTGATGGATTTTCCCTCCTAATAAACTTCAGGAGGTCAATATCCATCAAAAGGTCATGTGTATGTTTTGAAATAGGGCAACGATAAACCTCCCTATCCCTCTCCTTGTCCTCCCACTCACGCACAAAAGCATATGTATTGACCTGCTACCGCCCGACCTCTTCTTTCTCTCATCATCATTGTATTTGATTCAAATATAAATATTGTTATGAACATATATAAAGATAAAATAAATTTAAATTGTAAAAAAAACATAAATAAATAACGTGTATTAAAAAAAAAAAAAAAATATTTGTTTTTTGCAAAAAAATATTTAAAATAAAATGGTGCATCTCCAATAGTTCATACTCTCCAATAGTTCATACTCCCCATGGTCAGTGCACTATCTAAAAAAAAAAACATCGCTAAGTGGTGTGTCATATAGGACTATCTACACCGAAGCATTGATTTTAACAAAACTGGTTCATCTCGTTAATAAAGACGCACCACAACACTAAAATTTATTGTGCAAAAATCCATGGTGCCCTTTGTTAGATTGAATGCACTGGCGCACCATGTCTACCGGAGCACCAAATTGTTATCTACCAATGACACTGTCTTTATGACACTAGTGTGTTTGGTGGACTGATGGGCACCACTAATCTAAACTTCATTATTGTATTTGAAGCGGTGTGACATGTTACTATTAACACACCGACACCACCGTGATAGTGGAGCATCGATGTTTTTTACCTCGGTGCATTGTAAAGGATAGAGCACTAGGAAAAAGGCGTCCAATGAGACACCCCACTATGAAAATTCAAGCAATATATGTCTCAATGCATTTCTGTATATAGTACTGGTGCATTGGATTACAATGGTTGCATCACTATGTTAAATTTTATAAATCGTTATGTTAGTGGTGTCATTAGTTGAGTGAATTCTACTGGTGGGTAATGCTAAATGGTACTAGTGTGATTTATTCAGTGGGCATATTTGTTTTATAAATTATGGAGGTGTTCTTGAACATTGATGTGCCAGAGCATTATGTGTTGGGTTCCCACCAGTGCAGTTGATTAATTTTGGTGCACCACTAGGTTAAATTTTCATTTAATGTTGATCCAATGGTGTGATTAATGAAGTGAAATGTGCCAATGTCGGTAGAATCCCATTTTTCACCAATTTCATGGAGTTTCGAAGAATACATTGCATTCTAAAGGATAGAGCACTGAGAACGAGGTGTCCAATGAGACGCCTCATTATGAAAAATAGGGAAATATATGTCCCAGTGCATTTCTATATACAATATCAATGCATTGGATATAATGGTTACATTTTTACATTAAATTTTATAAACAATTATGTTAGTGGTGCCATTATTTTAGTGAATTATAGTGGTGCTTAATCTTAAGCGACACCGTAGTGATTTATTTGGTGCGTGTATGCTTTTTATAAAGTATGGTAGTGCATTTGAACATTGATGCACCAGGGCTTTATTGTTCGGGTATGCCTTGGTGTTGTTGGTTAGCATTGGTGCACTGCTAGGTTAAATTTTATATATCATTGATCTAATGATGCAATTAATGAATTGAAATGTGTTGATGTGAGTAGAAGCCCATTGTGCCCTGGTTTTGGGGTGTTCTGAAGATGCACCACTTTGTTTCTAATAGTTTATCATGTTACACTTGAGTGAACGACATCAGTGCATACATTTATGCGACACAATGGTGATGATGGTGATTTTTTATTTAACATAGTACACATCGCTTCGGGGCAAGATGAACGTTCAGGCACACCACATGAAATTGAAAAAAGTCACAAATTTCAAACTAAATTATAATTTTGAATGTATGAAAATAAAAATAGGAAGGTAATAAATAATTTACATGTTCTCTTTTGTCTTGAGGAGGCATTGTTGCACCATTGAGATGAAATGAAAAGTTTTGGTAATTTCCAAAATTTGGAAATGTGTGGAATCCACCAATGGAGCTATTCAAATTGATGTAGAGCACTAGAAACAAGGTGTCTTGGGAAGAAAGGTGAGAATCGATGCTTGTTTGAGAGTTTGGAAGCATGGGATGCAATGTAACAATGAAAATTGGTTTTAGTTTTTTTTTTAATTTACCCTACTATTGATGTTTGGATTGGTTAAGTTCGAAACAACAACCCAATGAGGATATGAATCCCCCTGAGTTTTTATAGAGGTGGTACTCCTTTGTATATTCTTGAAAATATATATTTATTTTGTTAGACTGTGGAGAATCCTAACAACAAACTCATAATATTCATCATTCAAATAAATCAAAATATTAAAAAAACATAACAAAATATTTGGAAGTCCTAATATATGGACCAAGAATCTTTACGCATATAAGCATACACTTGCAGAAATATAATATAAAATGATATTTTATAGAAAATACAAAATGAACGTGACATCCATTACAACATTTAAATATCTTTGATCACATTCAAGGAAAGAAAATAAATGACCCACATATGAGAGAACTTTAAAATAATTTTTATCATTAAAACAAAAAATAGGATCTGATAGGTCAATTTCAAATATATTTACTCAAATACTCAGAGTTTAAAGATATAATTAAAATAACCCCAATATAGTTCTCTTGTATCTTTTCAAAATGATAAAATAGTCTTTAATAGTATTATAAAAACATGAGTGTTCATCCAAAAGGACTAGGATCGAGGCTCCCATGGATTGTAAATTAAAGAGAATAAAATAAAAGAAACATGATGAAAGGAACATAGTCAAACACAAGAAAATAAAGACTTGAAAAGAAGATAAAGGAACAATCAAGATTCAATCATATTCTTCTTGGAAAAGACAAAATACAGCTGGATGAATTCTGAAAGGAGAAAGAATAAAAATGGAGTGTGATCAATTTTGAATTACTATGATAGATTCTCTCTATTTCATTTGTTTGTTGATGTACCTTTTGTATTATCTCTTGGTATGGTTGCACAATTGGTTTCAACTGTCTCCAACTGATCTTCTGTGGTTATCTTCAATTATGCTCGTTTTAACCAATCTTCTATGTAATCTTTCATTGGTGAAATATTTATCTCATGTCTAATTTTTATGTCAAATAACATGCCTTCTAAGTCTCCTAACCAACTTTCAATTTCATTTTCATGGTATTCCATTATACTATTAAATGATACACCCTTTAAATTTCCACGTGCTCTTCAAATTGTTGCCTTGTCATAAAAATAGAATTTATAACAACTTTGGATCCTGTACCTCCCCTGTGCTTCCTACTAGGTCTGTTTTAGTCAATCTGCAACACAATGCTTCCTTTTTGGTAACCACAACATCACAATCATCCAAGATTTCTCTCAAAATCTTTATCTTTTTAATCCAACATGCCTTTAACTTTATTATTCGAGCAGGAGAAGGAAAATCTTCTTCTTTTCTTTTTAAATTAGTCATATTAGAAACTTTCATCATAAAAGTGGCAACAACATCTTTATATAATCCTTCTTCATTTTTGAAGTCACTTTGAATAAATTCTTTGAAAATATTGATCTTAGAACCAAAATAAACAATGTTGCTTGCAATATCCCATGCTTTCAGGATAAGAGACATTCTCTTTTTGACATTTCTTCAACAAATTTTCTAACTGCAACTGATAAACTTGATGTTCCTTTCAATTTCAAATATAATGTTTCAAGTTGAATAGTAGCCAACGGGATTGCAAGGATAGTTGGTGGAACCAATGTGTATTCCAATTATTTAACTCTTTCTTTTAATCATGCATTCTTTGCTTCCATATTATCGATTGATACATCTAGAGAATCACCAGTTTTGTGAATTTTGGCAATCCTTGACATTGGGATTCCATTTAAGTTCATCTCTGAATCTTTAATTATTTTTCCCTTTGAATTAAGACATTCAAAAACCAAAATTTTCAAATCTTTATCAAATGATGCACTATGAAGGGTCAAAGACTCTTATTCATAAACGACAATTTCTTGGACTAACACTTCTTTGTCTGGCTGAATTCTTTGTTCGCCATATTGAAACTCAATGTCTTCAATGTTAGCATCAAGTTCCATGTCTTGGAGAAGAACATCATATTTAGGTACGTACTCTTCTGATTCCTGTTGACTGTTCCTCCCTTTTATTTTATACACTAGTAATTTATGACATTTTTCAATATTCTTTTCATGATGATTAGGATCATCACCATCTCTCGAGTTATCAATTGAATATTTTTGTTTTTCTTAAACAACATTTTTGGAATGTCATTTGGGTGTGCCACTTTTCTAAGATGAGATCTGAGACTTGGTACTTTTCTCATTTACAATTCTCATGTGTTTCCTGTGTGCTTCATTTGTGCTTATTATGGTTTCAATATCTCCAACTAGTATTTCTTCATAATTATTTTCATCAGTTTCCTCTTCTCTGAAAATATAGGTATTTATATATGAAACACTAAATCCAACCAAATTCATGTGGTTCATGAAATATTGTAAGGAATCAAACCCTTTCACCAAATCTTCCAATCTTATTGTACTGATCAAATTGAGTCGCAAATTCATCAATTTTTGAAGCAATTTCTACTGTGATTTCACCAACTTTCCATGGAAATTGTATGAATTTTTTTTTCTTTCTTTGAAAAAAGAAATTTTCCTAGAATCTGTATTTCCTACATACTTCTATTATTAACATTATGTCTAATACATAGAACATGATATAAATTGGAGGTTCCCGGGAAAAACAAATTCTGATTATACTATATTTTTCATTAGATTTAAATGTTCCCATTTGGTCTAGGAATGTAGTTGCTTCCAATGACAACCTTACAGTATTCATTCCAAACATGATCCTTTTAAAAAAATATAAAAAATAATTATAGATCCTTCATAGAAATGATACATTGCTTTCTATTTCTAGAGAGCAAGATACCATGTGTAGACCGAGCCTATTTTGAGATCAACTTGTTTAGATAAATGCAACCCTTGAAATTCATGATAATCAACAATAACAAAGACCATATATCCAAACATGTAGAATTTCCTGTCTTTTTTAAAGTTTTATGTTTGAGACTATATTTCTGTAGATATAATTCTCGACCAGTCAAAAATTCTTTTTCCTTGAACATAATAATATAGAATATAAATGCCAACTGGGGAATAGTAACAATAGACTCCAATCCTAGTACTCTATCTATAAACCAAGCCATTTATTTATAATGTTTCTTTAGTTGACTAACCTGTATTACTGATAAATCTTCCGGAATTGTTGTTGGGTCTTCAAGACATTGTGGTAATACATCCCTACTACCATTTTTAGCTTTAATGAAATTTTTATCTTTTTCAACCTTGAATATTGTTGTCGGCTTTGAAAACTTAAGCATCTGGCTAAAAGTTGGTAGTGCCAGAGAGATTGGTGAGTGTCCTTTCAATTTAATAATTCTTTGATCCTTTTCAAAATTATCTATGAACCATATCGCCAAATCTTTGGTGTCAAAAACCTTTGGAATGCATCCTTCTTGGACTATCCCAGATGTCCAGATATTATTAACACTCCTTTGTTTTGGTAGTAATGAAGCATAAGAACTACAAAATTTCGACCATTGGTTCTCTAGATGTTCTCACACAAAGGTATTCAATGTGTCACCACAAAATCTCTCCCTTATTTTCACCATATTTCCTTAAAACTTTCTCATCAAGGAATGCACAATACTTCTGCAATTACAAAATTATCTTTTCTTTTTTGTATTAACATTGAAAATTTTATTTTCGAAGAATAGTTAGGCGAATTCAATTTTGAAATTATGAGGTCAGTCTCGAGGAAAACACCATTTAATAATGGTCGTTCAATATTTAACCATATATTGATTTTGCATAAGCCATGCGTTAAATTCTTTCTTGGTTATTGTGACATGAGAAATAACTAACGACGGAGAAGAGAAAAACATATTTCAAGAATTATATAGAATATAGTCCAATTCAGTGGTTTTAAAATTGTTTCAAAATAAGACTAACTATCAGATATCGGGCGGATGGAGAACTATTTTTTTTTTCAACGTGATGAAAGGAGTCCCACTTCTGCAGTTTCAATAGATATTTCAAAATAAAACTAAGTATGAAATAATGGACGGGTAGAGAAAAGGACACAAAAATTTGAAGATATGTTTGAATTCCAATTCCATGGTTCTATAAATATGACTAAGTATAAGAATGCGGGTGGATGGATTTAAAACTATGATTTGGAAAGAAATTGCATCCCCACAATTCTGTCGTTCCATGGAACATATGAAAAAATGGTTAAGTATTGGTGGGGTTGTTCGCCATAGATTAAAATTTTTCTAAGTATGAAATACAAAAGAGAAAAAAAGGTATATGAATTAAAGGAAAATAAGATCAACACCTACTTTGGTGCGCTTTTGGACATTTAGGCACAATGGGGCGTAAGATACAACGACACTGGTGCAATTTATTTAGTGCATCTAATTTTATTATAAAGTATGGCACTCCATTTAAACATTGACTCTCTGGGGCGTTATGTTTCAGGTACGTCTTAGGGAGATTAATTAAATTTGGTGCAGTGCTAAGTTAAATTTATATATTGTTGATCTAGCAGTGTGGTTAATGAATTTTAATGAATTGGTGTGGGTATAATCCCCTTTTGTGCTAGTGTTGGGGCATTTCAAAGGCCACACCATCTTTTTTTTGGTAATTTATCGCGGTGTGATAGCTTGAACAACACCATTGGATACATATATAGACTTAACGACTGAAATTATCACTAGGCATTTAACACAATACACACAACTTCGGGGTGATTTGAATAGTTCAGGCACACTGCACACAATTTATTTTTTTTTGAAAAAAATGTCAAATTTCAAGCTAAATTGTAAATTTGACTAGATGGAAATGCAAATAGGAAGGTAATAAATAACTTACCTACTTTTTTCTGTCCCAAGGAGGCATGGTTGTAACTTTGAGAGGAAATTAAAATTTGTGGTAATTTCCAAAATTTGGAAATGTGTGGAATTTAGCAATGGAGTTATTCATGTCGGTGTAGAGCACTAGAAACAAAGCATCTTAGGAGAAATAGTGAGCACCAGTTCCTACTTTAGAGTTTGAAAGCCCGAGATGCACTGTAACAATGAAAATCAGTTTGGTAATTTTTATTTATTTACCCTACCTCAATGTGCCTTTAGATAGCTAGGAGCGTCGATGTGTGTGGTTCAATGACACTAGTGTGATTTATTCGATGCATGAAATTTTATTATAAAGTATGGATGTAATAATGGAACATGAATGCACCAATGCATTATTGTTCATTAACACGCCAGCGTGTATATTCCTTAAATATGCACTGATTAAAAAACTAATGTAAAAATCTCATGTGACCGTCTCCGCTATGAACAATGATGCGATGTTATAATATTTAAGCACCGATGCATTAGTTTTTAGATGCACCCGAGGGTGTATATTCCATAAAGGTGCATCGAAAAAGGTGAGAATCAGTGCTTTCTTGAGAGTTTGAAAGCATGTGATTCATTCTAACAATGAAAATTGGTTTGGTAATTTTTTTTATTTACCTTACCACGGTGCACCATTAGAAATTTAGGTGCATTGGTATGTATTGTTCAAGGACACCGGTGTGATTTATTTAGTGCATGTAATTTTGTTATAAAGTATGAAGGTTCTACTAGAACATGGACACAATGGGGCATTATTTTTCAACAACACACCCATGTGTATATTCCTTAAAGGTGCACCAACAAAAAAAGCCTTTGCAAAAACCTCTTGCAACACACATCCCACATCTTCTATGAACAGTGATGGGACATTTGAACATTTAAGTAAATATGTGGTAGTATTTAGAGGCACACCAGTGCATGTGTTCCATAAAGTTTCATAAAAAAAAAACCTCTGCAAAAACCTTTGGCCACCCACCTCTGTTATAAATAGCTAATGGAAATTTTTTTGGGGAGGTTCTGTAAAAATCTCCTCAAGAAGGTGTTCTCCTTGTAGTGTGTGGTGCATTAACTCATAATTCTAAAGGAAAAATTGGTTGGTTTAGGACAATGTTACAAACATCATGTCAGTAAATATATTGATGGTACAACTTATTGACAACATTGAAGAAATTATCAATAAACTTTAAAAATACAAAAATATTCATTTAAAAATATTTTTTAAACATCTAAAGAAACAACCTCCCTCTATCCCTATTATGGGAAAATGTAATAGTGAGTAACCCCTTTGTTCTCAATCCCCTACTTTCCCTCTTCAAACTAAGAAAAAAAATACAAAGAAATATGAAATTCTCTTGACTAAGATGATATTTTCTATTTTCAGGTAATATATTGTCGATATATTGCAATATTTTCAACATATCACAATATATTCAAAATTGGAAAAAATATTATCTTTTCTAGAAATATTATCATTAGGATGAGACAATAAGGATATATTGCGATGTTGGCGATATATCACTCATATTTGCATCATTGGTCTAGGCGAAAGGATATGTACATGATATCAAAATGCAAAATAGGAGATGAAAAATGGCTATCTATATTCCATGATTGTAGTTGAATGGATAAATATATGCAAGCAAGCAAGAGATATAAGACACAAAGCCTCAATAGAAAGAGAAAATCCCTACAATATTATTTCTATCAGTTGGACATATCTCACATCTACATGGAAAATAACTCAGAGGAGGTTTCTTTGGAAAAGTACGCATAAAAATTGATGAAGGTAAGCTTTGTATTGAAATCATCAATCCACTTAGATTAAGTTTCCAATATTTCTCTCAATTATTCTAATTTCAATTTCCTTATTATGTCACATATTTATAGGATGTTTCTTACAATTTCTATTTATGGAACAAATACATATTCCCTTAGCACAACAAGTTCAAGTAGGTTGTTTCAAGAAAGGGTGTGTTTTTAGGTATATGGTTCTAATTTGGATGTGTCTCATGGGATATTAGTTTCTATTTGTGGGTAGTAGTTAAGCTTCCCTTCATATGAATAATTTATGGAAGAGAAGGAATGCGATAAGGATTTTCTTGGAAAGAAATACATATTCCTCAGATCTTATAAATGATCTCAGGTGGATTCAAAGGTGAAATGTTGAGGTTGATATAGATGCTTTCATATTTTAACACTGTTTTAGGATCATAATGGCCACCCCTTTCTTATAGAATACTTCAAAATGTTGATTGCATGCAAATATATCTCTCATTTTTCTTAGATCTTGCCAAGGGCCTGATCACATTTGTGGTGCTATATTTCAAATGCATTTCTCAAATTCTCATTTTGTTGTTGGGAAACTCAATCTGGGTAAGGTCACTAACAATAAGGCTAAGTCCATGGCCCTCTTCAATATGTTAAAATATGTTGCAGTCTAAAATATTTCTGTGCTCTATGTTTTCAAAGATTCCAAACTTACCATTGATTGGATGTTGGCAAAACTAATTATTGAAAATATGGACCTCCAGGTCTTGGGGCAGAGGTTAAAATTTATTTCAACATCTTTTAATTTCATATGCATTCAACATATATATATAGTGAACTAAACTCTACAACTCAAAACCTTTTAAAAGAATCCTTGGATTTGCCAAAGTTTCATTTGATAAAGGAGCAATTCTTGGATAGGTAGGTTATCTGTAGATGATTTGCAAATGTGTACTTAGGCCCATATTTTGATCTGTTTTGATTCTGATGCTGGATATTGGTAGGACATGTTAAAGTTGGAGTTGTGATTTTTTTTTTTGGTAATATTTTTCTAAAAGATCTTTTGCTCTGTGCTTTGGACACCTAAGGAATGTAACTCTTTCTTAAATGAAATAGAAGTTATGATTTTTTTCAAGGGAAAAATTATCTATTTTTTTTTCTTTATGGAATTAAAAATTTACAATGGGTGGGTTCAAGTTAATAATGGTATCTCATGATGCATTAGTGGCAAGGAAATCATGTAAAAACAACAAAATGTTAATGTGGAGGGATGATTTGAGGTACTTTCACAATGAATTTGAATATGGTGTAAAAAGATCAAATATAGGAAATTGAACTAGCTTTCCGAATATATAATTTTTATTTATAGAATTTATGACTACATAAGATTTGAGTTTTTTGAACAATGACATATTATTTTTATGAAAAATATAATGCATTTGTTTCCGTCAATGTAGGTGTTGAGTATCTTAACAATGGAATTTCCTTTAAAAAATTGTAGAATTGTAGAGACCACATTGTTCTAGTGTAAGGGATTTTTTTCAAAATTTATAATGTTAATTTTATATATATTTTTTAAAATTTTGAATGTAATTATATCCTTGAAATTACAAGTCCTTGCATTAATTGAAGGTACAGGGGTCTTAACATTATCAAACATTTTTTTTTTTCATATTGTAGATCTCAATATGTACTAGTACAATGTATAACTTATTTTAAAAATGGTAAAGGTGATAAACATTATAGTAGGAATAAAAGAGGTATGCATTTTAAGATTATGATATATGCCGAGACAAAAATATATTAAAATTAATAAACAATATTGATGTTTTTTAAAAATTATATATTTGGAATGTGCATAGTTGACTCTATATGTGTCTATAGTTCATCAATGACATATTTGCATAACCTATACAAAATCAACGTCAAAAATATATTTATTGGGAGGTATTTAGAAAAATGGAGGTTTTGATGTATTTGTGGCCCAATCCACCAAGTTTGTCACACTAAACCTAATTCCAATGCAACCAAATCAATAAACATGTATGTTAGATTTGTTACTCCTACCCACAAAAAACTTGAAATGAAAATAACGTGCATGCTCTTGTTTGAATAAGTATTGAAAATGCTAAAGAAATATTCTAGGCATATAGGGACAAAGGAATAAACCCAAAAGTTAGGCCCTAAAGGATTATTATGGGCTTCTAGAGCCAGGAACAACACTTTGAACATCCACAAATGACCTATTGAGGGAATCCTTTGCCTCTAACTAGGTATATAGGTATCTTTAGTAGTTTTTAGTAATAGGTATGGGTCTCCAGGCCTTGGACATGGCTCGAGAAGAAAACATGAATGTTAGGCCATAAAGGAATATTCTAGTCATCTAGGGCCAAGAAGGATGCCTCGAACAACCACATCTGGCCTATTGAGAGTATCATTGGCCTATTATTTTGGATGTTGGTGAAACTAGGTGGTTTTGAGTAGAAGGTATGTGTCCCATGGCAATGGAAATGATATACCTCTTCTCACCTCCTCCCCCTTCAACCCTCTCACCCCACCCCCTCATTCCCATCTCTCCTAGTCTCACCTATCTCCCACACTTGTCTCACCTATATCTTGCTGTCACCTATATTCCTCCCCTACTCATCCAACCTTTCCCTCTTCTCACTTCCTCCCCCTTTGACTCTCTTGTACCACCCCCTCATACTCACCTCCCTTTATCTCACCTATATCCCCTTTTTCTCACCCCTCCCCCTTTGCACTTGTTGGATTACTGAGAGGGAGGGTGAATCAATAATGAGTAATTTATACCACTTATTAATCCTTTTAACCACAATGTATATTCTTTTAACTTATTCAACATGATCTCATCATTAATATTTTATTACAACATATAAAATTAACATCCATCAGTGCATAATAAACAATAATAGACACATCCACACAATGCACAATACACCAGTATTTTATGTGGAAACCCAATGCCAGACAAAACCATGGGATTCTTTTCTTATATGTATTTAAGAATTACTTTCAAGGAAGCACTAACTTCCAATTCTCCAACTCCAACTGGAAGGAGGCTCCAAACCCCTAGTTTCTCAAGCTACAACCTGAGGGAAGATCCAACTCCCCAATTATCTGGCTACAACTAGAAGGAGGCTACAACCTCCTATGTTCTCCGACTATAACCGGAAGGTGGATACAACCAACTATTTCTCAGAATCCAATATGAAGGAAGCTCCAACTCCCTGATTCTACAACACCAACCAGAAGGAGGCTACAACCCCGTTTCCTTGCCTCATCCAACTTCCTTGAAATATAAATGCCAAATGTAGACAACCTGTCACTGAATCAAACACTATCACTGCCAACATGTACCAACAACCTGTAACATCCTATACCAATCAAATTGCACCAAAAAACCTGTAAAAACATGTACCAACAACCTGTAACAACCTGTACCAACAATCTATACCAGCACAAGTGCATCAACTATGCACAATGCAACCTGTCAAAACAATCTTTCACAATAACCTATCACATCAACCTGCCTCATCAATATCATCAACCAATCAGATCTATTCATTAAGATCAATCATCAAGAAAACTCTCAACCATATGCAAAATATCCCCAAGATGTGGATCAACCAATACTACTTATAAACATCAACAAGATGTATCACAATCAATATGTTCTTCTAAAAGTATACGAAGTCATATATGCCACATCATCCATAAACCATGTGGCAACAATACTACTAGCAAGTACCTCTAACAATGTACCAAATATGTACCAATCACGCATCAACTATATATCAAACTATGACTCATCGAGATGTACCAACATCACAATACCAGGCACCTCACGTATGTGCCACTCATCAACTATTTGTCCCAACATGTATCTCAGTCATATACCAATATAACCATCAAAATTTCTCTAGCAATACATCACACTATCCATAACCAAATACCATAAACGCTCACATAAAATCATGTGCCAAAACCTCAGTTTTATGTAGCCTCAAGCGTTTACCAATCATATATCATGACCAATAACAAAAGCATCTCATAATGTACCATAAGATATACCAATAAGACTCAGATAGGCACCAACAATATACTACAATAGATCTCCGTCAAAACCATTCTACAACAAGCCCTAAACTTCCAAGAGGGAATCCAACAGATTTACAAGGAAACCCCTCAACTAGATGCATATATTCAACACTACACATATGAAAACCATACATTTCTCTTCTTGTAGATGTGGATCTATTACAAATATGTTTTTGTTGCTGCAATTTTGTTGCCACAATTCTGCTACCGCGGTTCTATTGCTGCGGTTCGTTTACCATGATTCTGCTGCTGCAATTTTGATACCGCGAATTTGTTGCCACAATTTTGCAGCTGTGATTTTTCTGTCGCGACTTTGTCGCCGTGATTTTTTTTCCGCGATTTTGCTGCCGTGATTTTTTTTCCAAAATTTTGATCTATCAATAATACCTACCAAATAACCTTTCACAAATGTATATTGAATATAATCAAAATAGGTGCTAATAGGAGACCCTTTCTCTCTTATTTATACTCTCCAAGTAGCTTCCTCAAGGGATTACCTTCTAACTAACTTTACCCAACTTCCTTCTTCTAGGGCTAACCCACTTCTAACCACTTGTCCACTTACAACCAATTTATCCACAAATAGTAATATCACCACTTCTTGTTGTAACCACTTTATTATTTAAATAATTTCTCTTTGCAACCACTTTGAGTAATTTATTATTTAACTAATTTCTCCTTACTCACAACTTCTTGTTGCAACTAACTTTTCTATAATTAGTCAATTCATAAATTCTTGTAGGAACCACTTTATTATTTAATTTATTTCTTGGTCAACCACTTTGACTATTCAATCTTCTCATCAAAACTACTTTACCATAATTACCAAACTCACAACTTCTTGTTGCAACTAATTTATTTTTAATTATTTTCTTAATGCAACAACTATACCCGTGATTAACTCCTAGTTACCATCAATTTGACTAGTACACTTCTTCTAGGATATTCTAGAATAATTGAACTTCTTTGAACTTCTAGGGGATTCTAGATAACTCACGAGGGTTCTCTGACTTCACATGGACATAACTCTCTAACTGTGAGGAGTTGTGACGCTCCACATATCACTAGAAATTAAATGACATGAACTATCCATCTAGAATAGTCTTACCTATAAATACACTGATCTTCATACCTTTATACCTCAACCAAAATTGGGTTCCTTACTCATGCCTCTATAGCTACCAGACATACTAAAGGGTTGACATCAATCTCTAAGGGTTGACATCAATCTACAATATCACTCTCCAAGGGTTGACATAAATGAAAACCAACAATCCAAACCAATTGTCCATCAATCTAAACTAACTTTCTGATAATCTCCCCCTTTGGCATTGATGGAAACACCAACATTAATGGAAACACTTAGTCATGATAAAATTCATGCTCATACTCCTCATCAATGTTTCTATCTCTCCCCCTTTGACATCAATGGAAAAGGGTATCTATCCTTGGTGTTGCTCCCCCTTGACTAAACTCTTATTAAGACTGTTCCCCTTGTTTTCATTATCTTTTGGGATTCTCCCCTTATCTATATTCCTTTGATCTTTCTATGTGTTTCTAAGCCTTGGATTATTCTCTCTCCCTGCATTTGAAGATTCTCTCCCGCTTTGGCAAAGGGTATCACTCTGATGCAATATTGAAGTCATGATGCTCATGCTCCCCCCATGACCATCGCTCCCCTGTAATCATGCGTATGTTCTCTCTCCAAACTTTTAACTCTCTCTCTCCATGAGTCTTAATCTCTTCCTTTGACTTCTCCACAAGATGTCATGTAAAACAATATAAGTCTTCCTGTACCTTCTTCCTTTTGGAGTTATTATCCATTGATGCTTCCTTGTGTAATCAATTGACATATATGAAAAGCATTCAAGAATAAGAATTCAAATATTCTTGTGTCATTATCATCCATTATGATAATGTTCCTTTATCTCTGAACCAATCTATGGACTAGTCTTTGAATCCATGCTCTCATCCATTGTCATATATCTATCCAAACCTGCTAAGTGTTCTTAAGAATCCATTTATGTCCATAATGTCCATGACTCTGCTACTCAACTATCCACAATGATGACCCATTTGTCATTGTACTATCATGAAGTCTTCACTGCTGCAACTGATCAATCTATCATATTGTACTTTTTCCAACTGACTGCTATGAATCTATCTACTCGAAATCTGCAAGCTGCTCGAAGGATGGTTCTCTAATCTATCTCAACTACTGCATAGACTCCCCTTGTCTAATATTCATATTACCTGGGAGTCTCCAAGATGTATGTCTAAAAAAAATACCTTTCTGATGTAGTCATCATCCTTATTGGTAGACTCAACATCTCTTTGAACTCTAACTTCTTTCTTTCTATCTATGGATTCATCTTGCACTACAATTCCTAAAAGTACAATCTCTCGAACCTTGTCTTTATTCATTTGATCTTATTTTATTTCTTGTACTATTGCAAATCCTGCAATCTCTAGGACCTACTCTTTATGTACCTTCTCTTTATTATGATCTTTCTCTGATGAGGATTCTGACAAAATGCTTTTTGAAACATGTTCTTCTTTTGCTTGTTTTCCTTGTCTTTCTTGATATATGGCAAGTATTGTAATTTATAGAGTTTATTCTTCTTTCACTTGATTTTCTTGAACTACTATATGTCCTGCAATTTCTGGGACCTGTTCTCTATTCACTTACTTTTCTTCTTGTTCTTTTCTTTCCCAATTCTTGGTGTATCTAATATCGGTTTCTTTATTCATGGATGGAACTGTTATGCTTCTACAATTCCAGGCTATATGACCATAGTTGTGGCATTTGTAGAATTCAATATTCCATGGGGCCACATAAACATTTCTTGCTTGAACATTTCTTTCAAAATCCCTCCAATCTGCAACCTTATGTCCAAAGTTAGTACAATAAAAACAATGACCATAAAATAAATTTACATACTTGGGAGTGAATGATATTCTTTGTGGTGCAGCCCTTCTAAATTCCTTCCATGACTGATCATGATCATGATTGAGGTTTCTTTGTGGCTTGTACTCTTCCTTCTTCATAGAACCTTTGATGATTTCTACATAACTCTTAGGTTTTTCTTCATTCTTCTTTTCTAATAACCTATGAAATTTCTCTTCAAGTTTCCTTGCTAATGATGTGGATGCTTCTTCAACATTTTTATTGAGCTTGACAACTTTTACTCTCAACATGACAACTTATTCTTCAAGATTCTCATAGTTCTGTTATTTCTTATTCATATAAATATTCATTACTTCTTATGTTCTTCTTGCTTCTTTGAGTTGGATATTCAAGGTAACAATTTCTTCTTCAAGTTCTCTTTGTCGTTGAATGTATTTAACTTCATGATTCTTTTCCATTTTAATCTCTAAATTTTCTTCTATTTCATTTGGATTTTCTATCTCATCACTTTCAATTTTCAAATGCGGGCATTCAAATTCAAGATGTCCTCATTTTTCACAATTAAAACAGAAAAACATACTTCTGTTGATTTCATACTCTTCTTCTTCTGAATCTGTTTGACATGATGAACATATTTCCTCTTGATCTATGCCTGCATCTTTTTTGACATTCTCTAACTCTCTGATGGGAGAAGAATATATATTATGTAACTTATCCCAAAGTTCTTTAGCTGATGAACATTTACCAACCTTTTCTCTTACTAGATCAGGTAATATTTCCTAGATGAAATCCATTCCTATTTTGTTATTCTTATTTAATTCCTTCTTGGATGTAGTCTTTTCTTTCTTTGTAGCATTGTATCCTGTCACAAATGAATACCAAATATCATATCCATGTGCCTCTAAAAAGGTTATATTCCTTATTCTCCACATCTCATACTTTAGACCATTCTGACCATTAAACAGTGGTACTCCATTCTCAGTATATTCCATGATCTCCTTCCAATGGCTAAAGTGTCTCTTGAAGGAACCTTGCTCTGATACCAATTGTTGGATTACTGAGAGGGGGTGTGAATCAATAATGAGAAATTTATACCACTTTTTAATCCTTTTAACCACAATGTATATTCCTTTAACTTATTCAACAATGTTCATCAATTCATCATTAATATGTTGTTGCATCATATAAAATTAACATCCATAATTTCATAATAAACAATAATATACACATCCACACAATGCATAGTACACCAATATTTTATGTGGAAACCCAATGCGGGAGAAAAACACAAAATTATTTTCTTATATGTCGTTAACAATTAAATTCAAGGAAGCACCAACTTCCAATTCTATAGCTCCAACTGGAAGGAGGCTCCAACCCCCTAATTTCTAAGGATACAACCTGAGGGAAGCTCCAACTTGCCAATTTTGTGGCTACAACCAAAAGGTGGCTACAATCCTCTATGTTCTCCAGCTACAACTGGAAGGTGGATACAACCACCTAGTTCTCAGGCTCAAACCTAAAAGAAGCTCCAACTCTCTAATTCTCCAACACCAATCGAAAGGAGGCTACAACCCCCTTTCCTTGCCCTGACCAACCGCCCTGAAATATAAATTCCAAATGTAGAAAAGTTGTCACTAAATCAAACACTACCACTGTCAACTTGTACCAACAACCTATAACAGCCTGTACCAACAACCTATAACAACCTGTACCAATCAACCTACACCAAACAACCTGTAACAACCTGTACCAACAATCTATACTAACACAAGTGCATCAACTATGCACAACGCAACCTATCACAACAACCTGTCACATCAACCTATCTCATCAATCTCATTAATCAATCATATCTATTCACCAAGATCAATCACCGAGACAACTCTCAACCATATGCATAATATGACCAATATTTGCATCAACCAAGATTACTTACAAACATAAAAAATATGTGTCACAATCAAGACGTGCTTCTAAAAGTATACCAACTCATATATGCCACATCATCCATAAACCATGTGCCAAAAATATTACTAACAAGTGCCTCTAACAATGTACTGAATATGTACCAATCACGCATCAACTATAGATGAAACTATGACTCATCAAGATGTACCAACATCTCCATACCATACACCTCACGTATGCGCCACTCATCAACTATATGTCCCAACATGTATCTCAATCATATACCAAAGACATATACCAATATAGCCATCAAAAGTTCTCTAGCAATACATCACACTATCCATAACCAAATACCATAAACCCTCACATCAAATCATGTGCCAAAACCTCACTATTATGTGGCCTCAAGTGTGTACCAATCATATATTGAGACCACTAACAAATGCCTCTCACAATGTACCATAATATATGCCAATAAGACTCAGACATGCACCAACAATATACTACAATAGATCTGCCTCAAAACCATTCTACAACAATCCCTAAAATTCCAAGATGGAATCCAATAGATTTACAAGGCAATCCTTCAACCAGATTCATAGATTCAACACTACACATATGAAAACCATACATTTTTCTTCTTGTAGCTATGGATCTATTATGAATCCGTTTTTGTTGCCGTGATTTTGTTGCTGCAATTATATTTCTACGATTCTGTTGTCGTGGTTCTGCTGCGGTGATTCTGCTACCGTGGTTTTGCTGTCGTGATTCTGTTTTCATGATTTTTTTGCTGAGATTTTTCATCCATGATTTTTCTACTGCGAATTTTATGCCGTGATTTTTTTGCTTCCATTTTTCTTCCGCGATTTTTCTACCGCAAATTTGATCTATCAATAATAACTGCCAAATCAATTTTCACAAATGGATATTCAATATTCTCAAAATAGGTGCTAATACGAGACCCTTTCTCTCTTATTTATACTCTCCAAGTAGCTTCCTCAAGGGGTTACCTTCTAACTAACTTTACCCAACTTCCTTCTTCTAGGGAAAATCCACTTCTAACCACTTTTCCACTTACAACCACTTTATCCACAAATATTAATCTCATCACTTCTTGTTGCAACCACTTTATTATTTAATTTATTTCTTGGTCAACCACTTTGACTATTCAATCTTCTCATCACAACTACTTTACCATAATTAAAAAACTCACAACTTCTTGTTGCAACTAATTTATTTTTAATTATTTTCTTAATGCAACAACTATAGCCATGATTAACTCCTAGTTACCATCAATTTGACTAGTACACTTCTTCTAGAATATTCTAGAACAATTGAAATTCTTTGACCTTCTAGGGGCTTCTAGATAGCTCATGATGGTTCTCCAACTTCACATGGCCATAACTCTCTAAATGTGAGGAGTTATATGGCATTTCACATATCACTGAAAATGACATGACATGTACTATCCATCTAGAATAGTCTTACTTGCAAATACATTGATCTTCATACCTTTATACCTCAACCAAACTTGGGTTCGTTATCCATACCTCTGGAGCTACCAGACATACTCAAGGGTTGACATCAATATACAATATCACTCTCCAAGGGTTGACATCAATGACAACCAATAATCCAAACCAATTGTCCATCAATTTAAACCAACTGTATGACAACAATCACAACATAGGTTTAACAATAATGAGCCAAGTAAATATTTTATGAATATAGGGACATCAACAACATGTTTCCCACCACAAAGGACCTTTCAAGGGTATCCTTGGTTTTCTGATGGGAATAGTTGACACTATGAGTTTTTAAACATAATGTATGAGTCTCTATAGCTTGTCTTTGGTCAGGGGAACAAACAATAGAGTTAGGCCCTAAAGGAATATTATATCCTTCTAGGGTCATGAATGACACTTTAAACAACCACAATTATCATATCGATGGAATCCTTTTCCTCTAACTAGGTATATAGGTACCACTAGAATTTTTGAGCACTAGTTATGGGTTTCGGGGAGTTGGTCATGTCAATGGGAGGAAACATGAATGTTATACCCTAAAGGAAGCTTCTAGCCATCCAGGTCCAAGAGGGATGCCTCTAACAACCACACATGGCCCCTTGAGAGTAACATTGGCCTATTATTGTGGATGTCACCCCAAACCCTCATGCCCACCTCTCCTAGTATCACTTATCTTCCACTCTTGTCTAACCTATATCCAAGTTTCACATATATCCTTCTCTACCCATCCACCCTTTTCCTCTTCTCACCTCCTCCCCCTTTTTCTCTCTTGCACCACCCCCTCATTCCCACCTTTCCTTGTCTCACCCATATTTGCCTCTTCTCGCCTCTACCACTTTTCCACCCATAACCATCCACCTTCCCTCTCCTATTTCCTCCTCTCCCAACCCCTTTGATCCCTCCACCCCCTCTACCCCTCATCTCTACCCTCCTCTATTCCACCACATCCCCCCTTTCCCTCTACCCCACCCTCACCTCCTCTTCTTTTATTTAACTTTCCATGCATCCCACCTCACCCTCTCCCTTGGATCCTTCCTACTATCATTCATTCTGACCACTCCCCCTCCCCTACCTAACTACCCTTAACCTTTCTCACCTCCTCTCCCTTTTCCCATCTTTCCCCACCCCCTTTTTCCCACCTCTTCTAGTCTCAGCTATATCCCTCTCTTCTTCCCCCTCACCCTATTCCTCCTATGTCCATCCACATTCCCTATATTATCACCTCATTTACCAATCCTCTGATGGATTTTCCCTCCTTTCAATCATTCCCACCCCTTTCCCTCCCCTACCCATCATCCCTTTTCCTATTCTCACTTCCTTAGCTCACCACATCCCCCTTTCCCCTGTATTTTTCCCTTGCCTCCTACCCCTTCATCTTGATACCCCCTTTACCTTGGATCCTCCTCCCTTTCCTTTATCCATCTATCACCTCTTCTCAACTCCTCCCCTTTTTCCCATCTCATCCTTTTATTCATGCCTACCTCCCCTAGTCTCCTATACATCCCTCTCTTCTTTGGCTCTCCCTCTCCTCCTGCTCCTCCATCCTACCTCACCCTACCCCTTTGATCCTTCATCCTTTCCTTCATTCCCACCACTACACCTTCCCTATGCATCCACCCTTCACCTCTTCTCACCTCCTCCCTCTTGCCTCTGTCTCCACACCCCCTCATGCCCCACCACATTCCCCCTTCCCCTCCGTCCCTTTGAACCCTTATCCACTCTAACCCTC
The DNA here is from genome assembly GCA_009831015.1 of Picea engelmannii. Classification (NCBI taxonomy): domain Eukaryota; kingdom Viridiplantae; phylum Streptophyta; class Pinopsida; order Pinales; family Pinaceae; genus Picea; species Picea engelmannii. Next base: position 646,811 of record ML777328.1, on the reverse strand, counting down.
TATCCTTGGCTCTAATCAAAATATATCCCTATCTACACCTTACTCAATACTTTTGCTCAACTGCTAGCCCCTTTATGCCTAGGCATCCAAATCCATGAGAAATGCCTTGAAGAACCACACATTAACTCTATAGGGTATCCTTGGCCTATGAGAAATATGTTAGTTCCCTCATAAGTTTTTGATCATTAGGAATGTGTTTCAAGGCCTTGATATGGTTGAGGGGTGAAACTTAAGACTTAGATGAAGTAAGCCTCTATCCCCAACCCTATTTTCTCTTTGGACCCTACCTTTACCTACATCGCCCGCTTCCCCTGGGCCACCAATTTACTCTTCTAATAGGCCCTTACATCTACCCTAATCACCTTCACACTAGGTCCATAGTCCCCCCCTTACGACCTCATCACCTATGCCCCTAGATTCTCTTCTTCGAGGCCTTATTCCTTACCTATCCCCTCTTCCTTACAACCCTATGCCTTCCCCTAGGCACCTTCACACCATTTACCCTTATGTTTGCCCCCCCTTCACAACAATTCACACATTCCCCTGGCCCATAAGCTTATCCCCTCGCCCCTCATCCCTAACCCTATCCCCAGGTACTATAATGCCCATCTAAGTTAACCCCAAAATGCGTATTTTTTTATTTAATTTAAAGGTCCTGATCTTTTTTTATATCAAGTGTTTCTACTTTAGGTTTGACAAAAATCATGCTGATAATAATTCTAGTATCAACCTTCAAGTATACATAAGAAACACTCCTTATCAATGTTTACAATCTGATCTTCTTTGAGAATTTAAAGTCCCAGGATTGGCATGTTGTTCTAAGATTCTTGCAATGTTTGTAGTCAAGATGAAATTTAAGGTTATCGACTAAGTTTGACAATTTTGTACGTAATTGCATAAAACATTATGCTAGAATGACAATTATTTAAATTGAGGAAGCTAGCACAATTTACGGATTAGAGTATTATAAGGATGTTTGTGGTTGCACAATCATTACATCTACTTTATATGTACCTATGCGAGTAGTAAATCCTAAAATTGTTTTACAACACTATACAACTTAATTTAATCTAACATTAAACTGAAAGGAGTTTATATGTAGCTATGCGAGTAGTGAATCCTAAAATTGTTTTACAACACTATACAACTTACTCATGTATTGTGCTTATAATTTAATCTAACATTATGTGAAAGGAGGTGGCTAATGTATATTCAATTTAATTTCAACTTAAATTACTTTTCCAATATGCACAATAAATAATTCAATAACTTATTGAAAGGAGGTGGCTAATGTATATTCAATTTAATTTCAACTTAAATTACTTTTCCAATATGCACAATAAATAATTCAATAATTAAGGAGGTGGCTAATGTATATTTGATTTAATTTCAACTTAAATTACTTTTCCAATATGCACAATAAATAATTCAATAATTTATTGTGTACTTGCAAAAAGTTTGCACTTACAATTTCATTCTAACCTAAATAAAAATATAGTTATTTATTTGATACTTGCAAGAATTCTAACTGGTAAACAAAAATATAGTTATTTATTTGATACTTGCAAGAATTTTGACTTCACTATATGAACTAGTGACCCATAGTTATTTATTTTATACTTGCAAGAATTCTTACTGGTAAATAAAAATATAGTTATTTATTTGATACTTTCAAGAATTTTGACTTGTGACCCTTATTAGTTCCCGCCCTTCGGCTGGAGGGACTATTAGTAATTGATTTTGCATTCCCCTATTAGTATGACACCAAAACCAAGAAATTTAACCAAAGTTTCAATTGTTTCAATTGTTTCATGCAAATTTTCAACTCATATTTGTTATTTAACCCTAAGTTTTAAGTTGGAGGCCTTATTTGGCCTCATATCGAGGAAAACGATGAAAAAATTAGGGAAATAGATTGTTGAAACTTGGTGAACAACATATCAAGGAAAGAGGCGACAAAATTAGGGAAATAGATGGTTGAAACTTGGTGAACAAGATATGTACATAGAAATGTGAATTAATGATAAGTTTCAACTTAACATTAATTCCAAACATTATATGCTTAATATTTTCCTATGCATAATTCGTAACCCTCTGATGAGCTGCCAAGTGCCCTCCCACTTGGTCACTTGCATGTGGATTGTCATTATTATAAGCATCTTTTCTAAGGATGTTGTTTCCTCCCCTGCAGACCTGCACCCCACTTATCCATCCACTTGCTCCTCCATTTTCTCTGAGAGAGATGATCTCCCATACATAAAATTGAGAGCGATCATGAAATAGTAACATGCCAAGCCAACCTTCACCATCTCCATGATGTTGTGAATTGTTTCCCTTCCTGTTACACCTTATTCCATTTCTCCCATTTGAATCATATGTCTAATGGTGATAGGTTACTCGCTCACAACCATCTAGATCTATTTCATCCAGATCTATTTCGTCCAGTTGGTGCACTATTGGCCATCCATCCTAGCACTACCCCTATGTGATTTCATAGAAGCTCCATAACATGCGAAGTGTTACAAGGGAAAAACTCTCTATGGCCAAGGGTAAACCACAACAGGTAGGTATGACTGCAGAAATCAACTCAATTCCAACATATGCTATATAAACTAATGTGCAATACAAGAAAGAGGCCTACCTTGATCCAACATGTGATGATGTTTCACCGTTGAGCACTTTGGCCCAAAGCTTGATACCTGCAAGAAGTTCTTAACAAACAAGCAAAGCAAGTATATAGTGATGATATGAAAGGGGTTAGTACATCAGATATCATAATCCATTAATAAACATTACAAACACACCCATGGATAATAATAATGTATTTGCAAGATACCAATAGGACGGGAAATGAGTATTTCTATTAATAATTGATCAACAGAAGTGTCAATGTTACAGACTTCCATTTCGACACAGTTCGAAACCAAGAAACCAAGTTCTGTTAAGAACCAAACATCAATATAGCATAGAAAAACCTCAGGAAAAGTACTCAACGCCTTGAAAAAGAGATAATTTCAGATAATAAGCCTCTTCGAGGGGGCAACCTCCTTTTACCCCACTTAAATGTTCAAGTACAAGA
>ML777328.1:597709-637305 GCA_009831015.1 Picea engelmannii | reverse complement strand
TTCAAGTACAAGATGATTCAAAATGAAAATGTCTCCTTGGTATATATAGGAGACTAGGAGGTATAATTACAACTAATGGCCTAAAGTCGACATAAATAAAATAACATTACTAATATAATATGCCCCAATTAAGGGGTGATGAGACAATATTAGGGCTTAAAAAGTTCCTTCCAACTGGGTCCCCACCACTTCAATCGTTCACCAAAGGCAAGCTCATGAGAAAGAGACAAAGAGGTCCTCTCAATAATAAGGGAAAATCTTGGGGGATGAACACTGTGTTCAGACTTGAGGGACAAAGGGATGCAGACTCAATATGAAGTAATTTCTCTAGAGTAACTTTGCTCTCAAAGTTGAATGCTTTCTCCTTCTTTCCATAGTTTGAAATTGTGCTCTTATAGCTTCTCGAATGCAATTGAAGGGCCGAGTCAAAACATTTCTAGTACTTGGAAGACCAAGGATCAGAGATATTTTGTCGTGACATGGAAACTCGACCTCATTTTATATTTTATGGCACAAATCCCAATATACGTGAGATGTAATGGAGCAGCAAGCGTATACACATCTTGCATAGTAGTTAGGGAGCCCATATGTGGAAAAATGTTTATTTTTAGCTCTGGATTCATCAAAAAAGGGATGAAAAGTCTGCACAGGGAAATGGAAAAAGGTTCTCTATGCAAGATAGCAATGGTGAGTCAAATATTTTTATAACAGATGCCCCCTAATGTGTGAGATTAGAGGAGTATCTGTGATGATCGAAATACATTATAAATATTCCAGAAGTGGAGTGGTAGAGAACCAACTTGATGAACCCAATTGCTCATTACATTATGTACTGACTTTGCATACATGGCAGCTAAGAATACAATGCAAATCCATGTGAAAAATATACCAAACAAGTGTTCATGGCCATGAATAGGAAAACACAAATGCAGTTATATGCCAAAAGCTGTCATAGTCACGAACAAGGCCCAGTGAAACTAGTCTCAAAAATCAATCTGAAGATATCTGTATACCATGTAGTATAATCTGATCTCTCATGATCACTAAAGTCAAATAGGTACTATTCCAATGAAATGGAAGCAACAACTCAGGAAAGCCGCGGCCACATAGTGATGCCTTCAAGTCTTCTACACTATCCACCAATGGTGCAAGTCTACATCATGTGGATAAATGAGTTGAGGTCGAACATGATGAGACATCGTTTGATTACCGGTCATTGAAGTATACTGTTAACAAATGTGAGACAACCTACCGATAATGAAAGTAGGTATCAAGGCATCGCGTACATCCATACAAATGTGAATAAAGGAGTTGGTGATGAACACTTGAGAGATCCATTGATGTATTCCCATCTGTCAATGGCGAGAGAGACTGCCACTAATGACTGCAAGCCTCAAGGTACTCATAAAACTCTAGGTCCCATATCCAGAATAAATGAGCTGAAGTCGATGGAAGGAGTCTCGCTGAAAGGAGAGCATTGAGGCATCTCTCATCAGTAAGCACGAGGAACAAAGCAGGAGCTTCATGATTTAGTGGAGATTGGACGAAGAACATGTTCACGAACCAACGAACCTGTGTGTCTTTCGCATGTGCCAAATGAAAGCGGTACACGAAAAGGACCCTTTGAATAGCATCCAATGATGAAAAACTGTTGACAAAGGTGAGGAAACCACCAATAAGGCTAATGGCATCCAAGACACTGCACGAATCCCAAAGTGTGAATAGATGTCTTGCTGTCGAACACAAGGGAAACCACCCAGTCAACGACCAATGATGAAATGTCGATTATTGGGTTCAAGGTGACCTACCAATGATGAAAGTAGGGCCAGGGTGCATGATAAGACCAAAGTATCATGTGATTCTGAGACAAACTGAGGGTATGGCAGACATGCAAAGTCAATATTTCTGAGGAGTGGCCCACATACGCTGATTGACATCCTTTGAACAAGAGCATGAGACATATGGTGAACTACGACAGCATGGACTCAATGATGTGACAATTGGATGCAGGAGGAATCAATAACGTTCTCTATAGGGACTAGAAGAGTAACCAATCAGTAGAGAAGAATCTGTAGCAAGATCAACTTCCTAAGGCCATGCTAAACCCAAAATTATGATGACACAGGGACTCAATGCTATGATACAAAGGAGGGAATGAGTGTCGCAAATAAGAAAAACTAGTTCTAGCAGTGGAACGTACCTATGCTCAATGCAAGGAAATGCATGTGGGAGATGGACACTTGGAGTGATGTTCCCTCCAGGGTATGGAGTGTCAAATTGTGAAGGATAAAAACAAGGCTCTGCTTGGTTGAGGATGAAAACTACTTAGGCAACAGTTTATAATGAAAAGAGAGAACCGACTAAAGGCTCAATACAACAAGCGAGGGCATGAGATGAAATCACAAATTAACGCCAAAAAATGTCCTTTTTTATATCTTTTAGTCTACTTGGTGTGAAAAAGGGGTAAACTTGTGCCAAATAGAGGTCTTTTCAAATTCAATTTACTAGTGTCAAAAAAACAAGTTCACTCGACAATGTTTTCTATTTTTGATAGTGAGTCGGAAAAGAGATTAACTAGGACTCATGATCTTTCAAATCCAATTTTAACGAGTGTGAAAGGGACAAATGACTCGATGATATTTTCATTTTTTGGACGAGTCAGAAAAGAGCTTAACTGAGACTCGTTATTGGGAGTCTAATAAACATGTAAAGGGGGAGGCCAAGCCTCCCGTCTCGGCCTTCTACCGAAAGTTAGTATCCTGCAGATAGCTGACAATAGCTTGGGAAAACCCAAGGCTTTCTAGTTCAAGGAGGAGAAGATGCTAACGGAGGATACAGTCTCCGTGATGGTTCAAATAATGTCTCTTAATGGAAAAGACATAGGTGGGGGAATAGGATGTCCCATCAGGTCGTCCCAATCAAAAGGAACCTCGTCAGGACTTGGAGAGAGAGCATTCAGGGGAAGAATAAATCTCTCTCATTCAGAAGGGGGAGGGTGTGGAATGTTGATGACATGGCTGAAAGGTGTGTCATTCTCTTCAGGGAGAGTAGGGTTGACTAGAGATTGCATTGGTGTGGCCACTTTTTCAATTATAGGTTGAAGAGGGTGCGTAGTAATGGGGGAAAGAGACGCTTCACCCTTAACAAAGGGGGTGAGGTCGGGAGATGATTGCATCGGTGGAACCATCGAGACGATCAAGGGAGGAGTGGTGTGAAGAGAAACCATGGATTCCTTAGAATTCGAAGGGCTCTTGGGTGAGCCCCACGCTTCTGGTATCTCGACAGTAATAAGACACAAACGAGTAAGGTGACTTCCTTATCAAGTCCTGCAAAAGAATTTAGGCTTACGTTTGAGGCATCTGGGCTTCTCGATGTAACTGGAAGGGGAAAAAGAGTCGTCTCCTATATGATGAATAGAGGCGGGAGACGTGACATGGCTATGATTCAGGGAAAAAAGAATGGTGCCCCCGACATAATTGGTAGAGGTTGGGGGCAATTTGTCGACGTAGCTAGTAGAAGAAGTCGACCCATCTCTGACATAACTGGAAAAGGTTGGAGATGGAGCACCAGTATAGTTGATAGTGACTGGGTTGGCAATTGATGGTGGAATTTAAGTCCATTGTCCCAGGAAAGATGGATTCTGAAAAATTGCAAGCCAGGCAGGATCTTGGTGTACCTCTTGCCCTAGCCCATAAAGGTGTTGGTTCACGCCAAAATGGTCTGATGAGGTTTGGACAGGCATCGTCACTGGGGTATGTGGAGAGACCAAGGTTGGATAAGGATTATTTGAGTGAGGATATATGTTGCTCCCTTGTGAAGAGGTCCCATAAAGAGGGTATCCCAAACCGTAAAACTGGTTCTCTCCATATGAAAGACCTGGTGGTAATTAAGGACCTGTCATGGAAAAAGTGTTCGAAGGAACTGACATGGAGAATGAAAGATACATGGGTGGGGGGTAATAAGTGGGATAGGCACCCATCTGAGTACTAGCTTCTGAAAGAGCATAGCTAGTATTGGATTTGTAGGGAGGAAGGTTCCAACCTCCCACAGGGACACAACTCATATCAAATGAAGAAGTAGTCATCGGAGCCCTGGTGCCCTTGGGTCCAATGCTAGGATTCATATATGTGGGCTAGGGAGAGGGCTACACGGGGGAAGGAATATCAACAAAAAAATAGCTAGAGACCCAAGGTGCGGACTGGGCGTTACAGTTCTGCATACCATTGTGAAAAACAAATGGAGTTGCCTCCATGAATGTCATGNGGGGGGGGGGGGGTAGCAGTAAACGAAGGATCAAAATGAACTCCACTATCCATGATAACAAAGACCCAACACAAAATCCTATGGTCAACTAATGATCAAAGAGCATACAAAAAAGTCAAACGATCAATATGCATGCAAACGGGCTAAAGTGGCTGAGTGGCCTCCTTCGCTAAAGTAGGTATGTCTCGTCCAAGAGGGACCTAAGACTCCCCGCTAAAGTTTGGAGGTAACAAAATTAGTTATAAGGGCCCTTGTGGGCTTAACAACCAGTCAGTCAGATCCCCCCGGAGAGGTAATCCTCCATAAAGGCTGTGTGTTGTTCGACCCTTATTTGACTCAAGGTACAAGCAGAATAACCCCTGCAAGTAACCTGTGAGATACCTAAGTCAAGCAACTAATAAACCAATGTATGACCAATGCACATGCGAGCAGTCGTAAGTCTGGATCACCGTATGGGTAGGGTAGCAAAGCTCGAAACCTTGAAAGCACCGCCTCTCACAGAGGTATGGGCACTAACAAGATCCCCAAATACGAATAAATCCACAGAAATATCTCTGACGCTAGGTGAGTATCCAGAGGTTATCCCTTCAACTAACTTCACGCGACCTTGTGATTAACTCCACTGTGAGCGGAGCCTCCTAATATTACCAATTATACAATGGACTTCTCAACTCCCTGTCTTAGACACATATGTTGATTTAATTGCATTGGAGAAGTTTACTCACAAAATCCTATTCCAAGGCACTAAATCCTAAGCTAGTTTATGCACCCTAAAAATAAAATTGTGACTAATCAATTTTAGTTTAAAGCATAAATTTTATTGGCCGTGGTTACTCAAAAAGGTATGGAGGTGAAACTCATGGTGTTATGACTCTTCCAGAAAATAAATATGGATATAATGCAAAGTCCATCTTTAACTTTTCAATGAATGATATGCTAATAAAAACAGTACAATCTTCAATTTCAAATCTGCAATCCAGATGTAAAATACGATCTTTCGCTAAATGTGCTAAGCTAATGAAAAAATTCAAAGACAAAAATGCCAACCAAATGCAAAATGCCTATTTTTTTGTATTTTCAATATTCTAAAAAGAAAATGCATGGACTGATAAGCAACTTGATAGATGAATTCTACAGTGTATAAAAGCAGTAACTCAAGCAGAATACCAGACAGCCAAGCAAACAACCAAGAAACCAAGGACAAATTAAAAATAGAAAACAAAGAGAAAGACTACGCCCAAAAATTCAACTCCAAACAAGCTTTCTGTCATCCCAGATAATATCAACAGGTACTACAGAGACCTAAGAAGGCTCAACAATATTTAAATCCTACCCAATAGTCACTCAACCAAGCAAACAAGCAAGGAGAAGTGGTATACGCATCTATTCAGGAGAACAGAGCATATATATGCCTCTTGCAGTGAGACAACAAGCGTGTATATGTGACTATCAGGGAAAAAGGGGCGTATATGCCTTAAAACAAGGCCAGGCAAGGGTAAAAGGATGAAACTCATACTGAGAGTGAACAATATTTGTCAAGCAGTGATACGACAAGAAACACAAAGGAAAAAGAGCAATGTAAGAAGAAAAAGTACTTCAACCCTTAGAAGGAATATCTCTCCCTAGTGGAGTCACCATTTTTGTTATAAGGGAAAAACTCTCTATGGCCAAGGGTAAACCACAACAGACAGGTATGACTGCAGAAATCAACTCAATTCCAACATATGCTATATAAACTAATGTGCAATACAAGAAAGAGGCCTACCTCGATCCAACATTTGATGATGTTTCACCATTGAGCACTTTGACCCAAAGCTTGATACTTGTGAGAAGTTCTCAACAAACAAGCAAAGGAAGTATATAGTGATGATACGAAATGGGTTAGCACATCAGATAACATAATCCATTAATAAACATTATAAACACGCCCATGGATAATAATCATGTATTTGCAAGATACCAATAGGAAGGGAAAGGAGTATTTCTATTAATAATTGATCAACAAAAGTGTCAACGTTACATGCTTCCATGTCGGCACAGTTTGAAACCAAGAAACCAAGTTTCTTCCAATTGGGTCCCCACCACTTCAATCCTTCACCAAAGGCAAGCTCATGAGAAAGAGGCAAAGAGGTCCTCTCAATAATAAGGGAAGAGCTTGGGGGATGAACACTGTGTTCAGACTTGAGGGACAAAGAGATGCAGACTCAATATGAAGTAATTTCTCTAGAGTAACTTTGCTCTCAAAGTTGAATTCTTTTTCCTTCTTTTCCATAGCTTGAAATTTTTCTCTTATAGCTTCCAGAATGAAACTGAAGGGCCGAGTCAGAATGTTTCCAGTACATGGAAGGCCAAGGATCAGAGATATTTTGTCATGACATGGAAACCCGACCTCATTTTATATTTTCTGGCACAAATCCCGATATACGCGAGCTGTTATGGAGCAACAAGCGTATACGCATCTTGCATAGCAGTTAGGGAGCATATATGTGGAAGAATGTTTATATTTAGCTTTGGATTCATCAAAAAAGGGATGAAAAGTCTTCATAGGGAAATGAAGAAAGGTCCTCTGTGCAAGATAGCAATGGTGAGGTAAATCTTGCTATAACACCAAGCCAACCTTCACCATCTCCATGCTACTGTGAAGCTTGAGAACATAATTTTTAGATGCATATCTGAGGGGGAAGGACCATGAAATTGCTTGCTTCTTCCCGTCACACTCTACTAATAAGAATGTCATGGGGAGTCGTTTTGATACGTGCACCAAACAATAAAAATTTGAAAACTATTGTCTTAATTTCTAAAAAATGGTTTCTTCTGCTGAGGGTAGGGAACATACCATACAGACCATGATGAATGCCAATTTTGGTGCACTTGAAAGCACTTTGATGTTCAACCTGCTTGGACTACACTCTCTCACCACCAACTTTGTGGAGCCAAAGTCAGAGATCTTGGGACAAAATCTCTTGTCCAACAATATGTTCTCCGGTCTAATATCATGATGGAGAACCTAGTCCAAGCACTATTCGTGAAGATAGGCTATGTGTTTCGCTATCCCCACTGTTATTCAATATCGTCTGCTCCACTCCAACAAAACTCTTTCGTCTCTGCCCTGGTTATTGAACAAATATTTGTCTAATGATCCATTGGGTATGTACTCGTACATAATCATTCTGTGTTCACCCTATGTGCAGAAGCCACACATACGAACAAGGTTGAGATAATTGATTCACCCTATAATTGTTACCTTTGACCAGAATTTTACTTCACTTTGAGATATCCCCTTGAGCTTCTTTACTGCGATCTGTCTCTGATCAAGCGAACACCTAGATTGTCCCAAATCCTCCTCTGCCCACTTCATCTCTGAAATTATTAGTCCTTTGAAGTACTCTGTCTATACCTCTATATTTGGAGTACTTCCTCAGAAATGCCGAGAAAGCCAAAACTGCACAGAAAATCTCAACTCAAAGCAATGTGGAAGACCTTTTCTACCATAAAGAGCATACCTGTGCTATTGCTCTTACAACTCCCGTAGCCCTGGATAAAACATGTCGACTTGCAAATAACACTTGTCTTTTTCTAGAAAACATGTGTCAGGCGTTTCTATTGAGGTGGTCAGAACATCCAATGCCACTGACATGTGTTGGGCTGAAACAGATTTCTTGCAATGACACTTGTTGTGCACTCCACATTTCAGTGCTCTGAAACACCAACAACTTCAGTTATTACATACCAAGAAGAACAAAAATAATGAACAAAGAAACCTGCCTAGGCAAAAAAAGTTATACCTTTGACCATGGATTCATTGCTAGTTTCCGACTCAGACTTCATCAACAATTCTCGACTATCAATATTTTTGTTTTCGTTTCCTGGTTATCCTCCACTAGAATAGAAAAAAAGTTTTGTATTGCAAACTAACCTTGTAATGAAGCGTTACATTTTAGGAAAATATATCTGTTATCAGCTTTCTAATTTGTTATGCTTTTGGGCTGGTTTTCCTGAGAGTTGCATAACATTTACTCATATTTTGGATACAAGCCTTTCCATGTGTGAATGGGTTCTGTTATAATTTTCCACTTACTTGTGTGGAATTTATGGTTTTCTTCATAATTCCACCATCATGAAGGCTTTGGTTATGATTTCATCATGCCTAACCACTTTTTATGTACCCTCATGTATCAAAAACTTCATTTTAAAAAATAATTAAGATTCATCAGATCAACCTATGGAGTTTTGTTTTACCAGATTTCTATAAAATTTTAGAAAACAGAGATTTGAAGCGATACCCTCACCCTTACTTAAAAAAATATTTAAATCACCATTACAAACAATGGATCACTCCACCCAAAACTTTGCTGGCTCGGTGCAAAACTAGTGATATAATTGTTGCAAATAATTTTGTGTCATATTATTGATGTCCGATAGGTGAATGCTTTGAAGACCCGTTCACAACCAGACAGCAAGTCTCAACTTCTTAGTCAGGGAGTTTCTGCCTTGCAGCTCCACTTGTTTAATCTTTTAAGTTGTAAATTAATTTATTTACAACCTGCTCAAGATTGCACAATAAGTTTCGGCAATTTTTATACAAAATTGTGCGAGCTACATGTTTGGAATTAATTTACTTTTACAAGTTTTTTCAAGGCTACGTATTTTGATGGTCAACCTTGGGCATGATTGCGCTAACTTAAAACTTCAAATACTCTGTGCAAATCATACCACAAATATTCACCCATTTATTCTTTTTTAACATTTAATTAATTGAAATTAATTTGACTAACCCTTCTTAATTTCATTCACAAAACTTATTCTAAGTTTAATAAAATGTTTCAAACAGTAACACTGAAATATAGTTTCAAAATGAACTAATATTAGCCACATTTGCAATGAAAAATTTCTAACATATTACATTTGGATAAAACCAAATACACCCATCTTTTAATGATACTGAAGTAAAAAAAATTAATATAAAATAAATATGAATCAGACTTTACAATGGAATTTCTAACATATTACATTTCAATAAAATTAAGTATACCTATTTTATTCATGATATTATAATAGAAATTCTACTTAATACAAATATTTTTTTATTATTTGTTAATTCATATAACTTTTTTCCAATAAAAAAATTGTCCAATTATATTAGTAAATATAATTTGTTTACATCTTTAATCCATATATAAAATTAATACAAAAATATCTGACCAAAAAACAACACTAAAAAATTAAACACAGTTCTTTATACAGTAGCAGCTTCCATAACAAAAAAGCCCTGCGGATCTAGACAAGATTCTTCAAAAATACAAAATCTGTAATCCACATAACTTGCAACAATGTTATGAATCTACAAGTAATAGTTTAAACTTTGGCTAACTTAGATTTCACATTTGAACATAATTATTATCCTTCGTATATAATCATATGCATTTAATAATTACTTTATTTATATGTTGTCGATTTAATAAGTATTCTACATACAATTTTTGCATCCGGTTATTCTGATTTGATTTCATCATAGTATTTCCAGGGTTATTATCCCTTATCTTAAAAGGTATGTAACCATATAACGATTATTATATGGTTAATAGGTGACCCTTCTTATCATAAATCTGAGAGACAATAAAAATAATGTAGAGGTTGTAATAAAACCACGCCTGAAAGTAATTTTTCAGAAAAGGCATTAGATTTATTCCTTCAAAATTTAAGTGGTGAACATACTTAAGCCCATTTAATTTTAATTTATAAATTTTTTATTCTGTATTAAGAATTTAATCTTTTGCACAATTATTTCTGTAATTACATTTCTGTTGAAAAATAATTTCAAAACTTTGTTTTTATTTTTTATTTTTATCTCGGATAGATGATTGGAACCCAACTATCTAGCTTACTAACTTTAAGATCATCATTATATTTACTTATGTACTAATTACTTATGTACCAAACATAATTACTTATGTACTAAGTGAACTCTATAATTTCCTAAATAGGATCAGTTGGTCTATGACTAATGCATTAAATATCAACGTCTAATGAAGAGTTCCAAAACTACAAGACTTTTCATTTTTAAAAAGTTTTCCTAAAAAATTCAATTAACAATCTATCATTGGAATACTTTACCCATTCAAATAACTCCAAAATTTGTTCATAAGACCTATACTAAATATAATATTTCATGAATCATTACTTTTATTGTTAGGAAACTTTGATAAAACATATTTACATAAAGGATATGAATTATTATGATCTATTTGGAGCTAATTTAATTCTCCCAAAAATAAAATAGCAAATTAATGTACAACATTGTAAACTAAATCAAGACATATTATTAATGTAACTAAATAATAACAAATTATATAATAATAATATTTTTAAGGTCACAACCAAGTCAACCATCAAATTGGTGTATGAGACCCCCTTGTTTGTAGGACAAGGGACCCCCTTTGCTTATCGATTTGACCCCCTGTGTATGAGGCCCCCTCAGCCCAACGCTTTGACTCGTAAAGTCTCCGGATGTATACATACCCTACCCCCCTCTAGATTTGAACTTGTGACCTCTTAGGAGGAAACACATGTTCTTAACCATTAGGCCCACTCAGATTGGTAATTATATGAAGAGAAATACCAAGAACATTATTCAATTATTCAATTATGCATTCAAAATGATGATCCAATAGGTTGTGCATCAACCAAATCTCTAGTTCCTCATGCATCATATCAATTCTTGAACCAAATTTATGAAGTGACTCTCAAATTTCTTGTTACAAAAATGCCATTGACTTTGAGTTTGACCATGAACTAGCACCCTCCTTATTGTGTTTCAAACTATTTCAATAGGTAAGAAACCATCTTATGAAGTGCTCACACAAAACCCATGTGGAAAAGTTTTGTTTAAGGTTGCACTAGTATGCAAATGAACAAATGGTTGCTGGATTGCAAGTTGGTTATAGGATTTCTTGTAGCATACTTGGTCATCCGTTTTCTCATAATTTCCAAAGTAGGTATAAGTCATTTTGGTTGAGCATGTTAATTTCATCATGATGCTCCAACACAAAACATTTGAGAAAAACCTACTTGCACAATTTTGAAACTTAAACAAAATGGTTGTAGGTGATGGTGGTTGATTTCTTACAAATGCCAATCTTGGTAGGGACGATTTTTGGTGAGCATGTTAATTTGACCATGATGCACTTGCTCCCAAAAAATAAGAAAAACTCAGATGATAGATTTCTAGTTATGAGAAACTTAGTTTCCGTGTTTTATAAAAAAATCAAAGTGTTGGAAATCACAAAATTTTGTACTTTTACTTGTTTTTGTAGCAGGCCATGAATTCACACCCATATTGTTCGTTATATATTTGCAAAAAAACACTTCAAACACCTTACAAATATGTGTTGTTCATTAAGTGACAAGGGGTTTCCAGGGACTTCTATTAGTTTCCTGTAAAAAAAAACTTAATATGTTTCATTCGAAGACAAAAACCTATGCATAAAATATTGCATGTTTCCTACAACCTATGACATGATTGACCATAATGAAATATGGACAATGCATCTCTAATTTTACTATAGTCGATGGTAATCTGATTCATCTGTTGCAATCATACAATTCAACTCGTCATCCTCATTTTATCGGGTTTTTCTTTCTCCCTTTACCAAATAGTAGGTACTAGTGAGAAACAACAAGACTATGGAAAACAATATAAAAATGCTTCAAAGGAAAAAGGAAAACAGTTATGATGTTTCTTTATAGCGTTTGTGGCAACATTCTTTCAAGGTTTGATCAACAAGAATGTTTTTTGAATGACTAGCATTTATACCATTGACAAGGGGACTATTCTTGGCACATTTACATCCCTCAAACTAGCAACAATATCCTTCAATAAAGTTGAAACCAGACTTAACCATAGTAAAATGTGCAACTAGAAAGAACAAACAATAAAATTTGTTATAGGGAGCCACAAGAAATGAAATGGATAACCCTCAACTCCATATTTTCCGCAGGTTTTCTTTGCAAGATCCATATTTCTCAATCAAATGACATTTGATGCACCCAACTAGCAATGACCAAAGGATCCGATCATTAGAGATATTTCTTTCATTCCATGCCAGTAATTTCATGACATGCAGTGCATGAAATCATGATCCCTTAAAATAAAAAAAAATGCCAATATGCCAGAACATACATACATTGTGGAATGTAATCTGATTTTGGAAAACAAAAACAACAATAATATCATATGTGAATGAGTTGGATCAGGATTTGCATAATATGTATAAAAAAACTACTTCAGACCGAAGAACATGCTAATCATTTCTGCTGGACATATTTTGGTCCTTGCATGTCATCAAGACCTAGCCCCAGTTGTAATTGAGAATGTAAATATGTTTTGTAGGCTGGTGAGCCAAGTGATTATAAGTTAGGAGGCTTATGTGATGATTAGGCTGAAGAGACTAGATGCTAAAGGCTAAAGTGTCTATTTTTGTATATGTAAATACTCTTATCATTAATATAAATACATCGTTTCATGTAGATTGATCACGATAAAAGAGAATGGGGGACTAAGCTCCACTATATAGGGTAAGAGAGGGGGCTAAGTGTCTAGGCCTAGGGGATAAGCTAGAGGGCTTACCTCTAAGGGAATAACATTTTATTATTATTTCCTAAAGGCTAAGGTGGACATGATCAGTGTTGTCCTAAGTTCCTAGGAAAAGGAACGCGTGCGAAGTGAAACTCATGCACATGCTGGAAGACAGGTGTTGACTTGGGTGCATGCAGTTATAGCTGGGAAATCCAGCTCATTGGGGGTTCGCTTCCCATTCTGTTGCTCCTTCTCCATTCTCACATTGCTCCCAATTATCGCGTCCTTGGACAGTCTCGCCATCCTCACAACCCTCATGACTTTGTAAGCCAACGATCCTTCTCGATTCATCCACTGATTCATGCAATTAACCATGGATTCCATTGTCGCCTCTACATCTAGCACACACCTTGGGTACCTTCCGCCTTACTTGAGTTATCCCGTGTGTCTCCTATGAAGCCTGACGCACCCTGTAACTGTCTGAGCCGTGTTGTGTCTTAATTGTTGGTTATTGTATCCCACATAGTTCCTTGACGGAGTGTGGCTTGCTGCCATCGTCTATTCTTTACTGAGCCTTGTTGTTTCCATCACCTTACTGGAACTAACTTAGAAGATGGAATGAAGAAGTAGGTTGTTAGGCCTGTGGTTTGAATAAGAAGGTTGTTAGTCTTGTGGTTTGAAGAAGCAGGTTGGCAGGCTTGTGGTTTGAAGAGGCGGGTTTTCAGGCTCATGGGCTGAAGAAGCAGGTTTTCAGGACTATGAGCAACTCTCTCCAGGTGAGAGAGGTTGTTGGGGAAGTGATTTCTCCTGGAGGGAGCCCAAAAACAACTATTGTGCTTTGATAATTCATGTCTGTCATGTTGCTGAAGCCCTGGAAGGGAAGTGGGGTAGCTGAAGGAATGTTCAATAGAGAAGGGGCACACTTCCTGGGGTGGGACATGCATGTGGGGAATGAGAGGTTGTAGGATGTGTGTATAATTTGGATCCTGTGAGGGAATCCTTCTCGATTGATTATGTAGCATCCCATTGTGTTAGCCTAGCCTACAGATCCCTTTACCCAGGTGGAGTTTATTTCGAGCTCAGGGGTGACCAACTGCTAAGAGTGATGAGCAGCGTGGTTTATGGTTGGGAGGTTCTTGGAACGTCTGCACACAGTTGGTGGTCTTCTATTAAAAGATAAGTACCACTTTTATGTTCATTTACATGATGTGTATATGTACATGTGTTATAATTGATGAGTAATGCTTGTATATGATGTATGTGTAGGCTTACTGTTATTTCCACATTAATCTATGTATGAACATAATATGTTGTCTATTTATGTTTATATTTATATGCATATGATAATTGTTGTTTATATGAGTAGCATGGCCCGACCATTGGTGGCCGGGGATGTTAGAGAAAATGGTATCAGAGCTAGTTGGAAAAGATAAGGTTGTTTGGGGTAGCGTTACTTGACAGAGGTTGATGGACGTGGATGTTAAAAAATGGTATCAGATCCATGGTTTCAACACTGATACTGGATGGGCCATATAAGTGGAAGTTGAAGCAAAAGTTTCAGAAATGAATTGTTTTCGAAATGGACAAAATTCAAGTTCAGAGACCATTGTTTCTACCCACAACCTGGATTTGAATGAGAAATTCAGAGTAGAAATTCTAGAGAATTTTGATGTACAGAGTGCGAGAAGGACCCTAAGAGAACACTTGGACTGTGTTCAAAATCTCAGAAGTATAGTAGTTTGATAAACCATGACATATGTGTTATTGGGACGTAGAGTTAAATTGGGTTGTTGGATGTGTTCGAAGCGAGACAAATCGCCCACAACCATTAGATCATAAGAATATGCACAAAGTTTAGGCATTGAATTCCTTTAGAATTCACCCCTCCGGTCGTTTTAAAGCTATAAGAAGAGAAAATTGTTGAATTCACAAAATTCAGAACCAATCCAGATCATCTAATCCAAGGGATACATGTCCAAAGATTAAGAAGGTTCAAATTTTTGGCACTCTAGAAGAATGGTTTGTGGTTGCGTGAAAGGCAAGAAATCCTTGAAGTCCTGGAGCATCGAAGTAACGTCACCAAGAGTGACGTGGACCAGTTCGACAGTTTGACAACTTGGAGAAAATGTCGAAGGTAGGAAATCCTCGAAGTCCCGAAGCGCCAGGTATGATGTGGCAAGATGATGTCACCTAGGGTGACGTGGAACTAACTAGGTATGCCATGTGTCACCACCCTAATTGATGATGGTTGTACTATGGTGATTCATTTAAAACAATTTTCATAAATGATTTCATGGGTATTAAGTTATTCAATGTTTTATTATTTTTCCAAAATTTATAGGGTATAGATTTGCAAGAGAGACACACAAGGGAGAACTATGGAGCAACATATCAATACTTTTGAAAGAAGAGTTATTCAAAAGATGAGAATTGGAAGGATATGGTAATTCATTCAAAACCTTTTCGGAGCAACAAAATTATTCAAAAGATCAGAAATCGAAGGGTTTTGTGATTCAAAAAAAAATTAAATCATACTTACCTTAAACCCTTGCTTCTTCTTGTTTGTGTGACTGAAAAACTTCAACTTAGGGTTTAAATCCCTATATCACTTCATAATTATAGCTTTTGATTTTATCTTTTTAGATTTAATGGGTTTATGTTTCCATATAAAAGGTGTTTGACATGTGATGCATCAAATCCAAACCCTCTCGACCCTGTCACGTTTTTAAAACAAATAATTTTGGGTAATCGATTCGTCTTATGTAATGTAATGCACTAGGGCGCTTACAGATACAAACACACCAACTATGCCACAAATAATTAAACAAATTCGTTCATGGATGTGTAAATTTATTTTTTATAGTATTTTTTTCTTTTCATTTTTTTCAATTGGAGCGGTGTTGTTAACTATACTTATCGCACCATTGTAATTTAATGGTTTTTTAAAACACATTTATCGATGCATTTTTAACATTAAACGCATCGGTGTTGTTAACAATATATTGTGCACTGTTCTAATTTACTGTTCTTTTAAATATTTTTTATAGCGGTGTGTTAGATAACATGTAACGCACCGATGCTTTAATATTAATACAATGCATCGAGATACTTTTTTTGGTAAAAATTATGAGATTTATTTATAAAATATATTTATTATATTTTGTATTGAATGGTACATGTTCTATATTGATAAAAAAATGTATGATAATAGTTCAAGTAACAAAAATTATGATGGATACAAAGATAGCACATCCATAAAGGAAAAAAAAAACAAGTTCTTTGTAAATTCTATACAAATTTAATATGTTGAAAATGCAAGTTCTTTGTAAATTATATAAAAAGTTAATATGTTTGAAATATATGTAAGTTTAACTAATATGTATTGGTTAGTGTGTGTCCTGGAAAGCCATAAAATGAGGAATCTCAATAAGATTCTTTGTGATCTAAGTGTAGAAAAACGTAAAATCTTGATGGAAAAATTGCAAAAGGATGAACCAGTTGAACGAAAAAATTCTATTCAATATGAGTTTTTTTTTTTAATTTTCATTAATGTTTTACTTAAAAATATTAGATAACATGTTCAAAACAATCTATTAATTCAGATTCCAAGACAAAAATATATTAAAATTAGTGAAGAATATTGATGTTTTTTAAAAATTATATATTTGGAATCTGCATAGTCGACTCTATATGTGTTTGTAGTTCATCAATGACATATTTGCATAACCTATACAAAATCAACGTCAAAAATATAATTATTGGGAGGCATTTAGAAAAATGGAGGTTTTGATGTATTTGCGGCCCAAGCCACCAAGTTTGTCACACCGAACCTAAATCCAATGCAACCAAATAAATAAACATGTATTTTAGATTTGTTACTCCTGCCCCCCCAAAAATTGAAATGAAAATAATGTGCATGCTCTTGTTTGAATAAGTATTCAAAATTCCAAGGAAATATTCTAAGCATATAGGGCCAAAGGTATAAACCCAAGAGTTAGGCCCTAAAGGATTATTATGGGCTTCTAGAGCTAGGAACGACACTTTGAACATCCACAAATGACCTATTGAGGGAATCCTTTGCCTCTAACTAGGTATATAGGTATCTTTAGCAGTTTTTAGTAATAGGTATGGGTATCCAGGCTGGCCCGAGAAGAAAACATGAATGGTAGGCCCTAAAGGAATATTCTAGTCATCTAGGACCAAGAAGGATGCCTCGAACAACCACACTTGGCCTCTTGAGAGTATCATTTGCCTATTATTTTGGATGTTGGTGAAACTAGGTGGTTTTGAGTAGAAGGTATGTGTCCCATGGCACTGGAAATGATATACCTCTTCTTACCTCCTCCCCCTTCAACCCTTTCACCCCACCCCCTCATTCCCATCTCTCCTAGTCTCACCTATCTCCCACACTTGTCTCACCTATATATTGGTGTCACCTATCTCCCTCCCCTACTCATCCAACCTTTCCCTCTTCTCACTTCCTCCCCCTTTGACTCTCTTGTACCACCCCCTCATACTCACCTCCCTTTATCTCACCTATATCCCCTTTTTCTCACCCCTACCCCTTTTCACTTTTTGGATTACTGAGAGGGAGGGTGAATCAATAATGAACGATTTATACCACTTATTAATCCTTTTAACCACAATGTATATTCCTTTAACTTTTTCAACAATGTTCATGAGCTCATCATTAATATTTTATTGCAACATATAACATTAACATCCATCATTGCATAATAAACAATAATAGACACATCCACACAATGCACAATACACCAGTATTTTACGTGGAAACCCAATGCGGGAGAAAACCATGGGATTATTTTCTTATATGTATTTAAGAATTTCTTTCAAGGAAGCACCAACTTCCAATTCTCCAACTCCAACTGGAAGGAGGCTCCAACCCCCTAGTTTCTCAAGCTACAACCTGAGGGAATATCCAACTCTCCAATTCTCTGGCTACAACTAGAAGGAGGCTACAACCCCCTATGTTCTTCGACTATAACCGGAAGGTGGATACAACCGCCTAGTTCTTAGAATCCAATATGAAGGAAGATCCAACTCCCTGATTGTACGACACCAACCAAAAGGAGGCTACAACCCCGTTTCCTTGCCCCGTCCAACATCCTTGAAATATAAACCAAATGTAGACAACCTATCACTGAATCAAACACTGTCACTGCCAACCTGTACCAACAACCTTTAACAACCTGTACTAATCAACATGCACCAAAGAACCTATAACAACATGTACCAACAACCTCTAACAACATGTACCAACAATCTGTACCAACACAAGTGCATCAACTATGCACAACGCAACCTGTCAAAAAAATCTGTCACAATAACCTGTGACATCAACCTGTCTCATAAATATCATCAACCAATCAGATCTATTCACCAAGAAAAATCATCGAGACAACTCTCAACCATATGCATAATATCACCAATCAAGACATCAACCAATACTACTTACAAACACCAACCAATACTGCTTAGAAACATCAACAAGATGCATCACAATCAAGATGTTCTTCTAAAAGTATATGAAGTCATATATGCCACATCATCCATAAACCGTGTGGCAACAATACTACTAACAAGTACCTCTAACAATTTAACAAATATGTACCAATCACGCATCAAATGTATATCAAACTATGACTCATCAAGATGTACCAACATCACAATACCATACACCTCACGTATGTGCCACTCATCAACTATCTGTCCCAACATGTATCTCAATCATATACCAAAGAAATATACCAATATAACCATCAAAATTTCTCTAGCAATACATCACACTATCCATAACCAAATACTATAAACACTCACATAAAATCATGTGCCAAAACCTCAATTTTATGTAGCCTCAAGCGTGTACCAATCATATATCAAGACCACTGAAAAATCCTCTCACAATGTACCATAAGATATACCAATAAGACTCAGATAGGCACCAACAATATACTACAATAGATCTGCGTCAAAACCATTCTACAACAATCCCTAAACTTCCAAGAGGGAATCCAATAGATTTACAAGGAAAACCCTCAACCAAATGCATAGATTCAACACTACAAATATGAAAACCATACCTTTTTCTTCTTGTAGATGTGGATATATTACGAATATGTTTTTGTTGTCGCAATTTTGTTGCCACGATTATGTTGCCACAATTCTGCTACCGTGGTTCTACTACCGTGGTTCAACTACCATGATTCTGTTGCTACGATTTTGATACCGCAATTTTGTTGCCATGATTTTGCAGCTGTGATTTTTCTTCCATGATTTTTCTGTTGCGATTTTTTTTCCATGATTTTTCTGCCGCGATTTTGCTGCCATGATTTTTTTGCCAAAATTTTGATGTATCAATAATACCTACCAAATAACCTTTCACAAATGGATATTGAATATACTCAAAATAGGTGTTAATAGGAGACCCTTTCTCTCTTATTTATACTCTCCAAGTATCTTCCTCAAGGGATTACCTTCTAACTAACTTTACCCAACTTCCTTCTTCTAGGGATAACCCACTTCTAACCACTTGTCCACTTACAACCAATTTATCCACAAATAGTAATATCACCACTTCTTGTTGTCACCACTTTATTATTTAAATAATTTCTCTTTGCAACCACTTTGACTAATTTATTATTTAACTAATTTCTCTTTATTGACAACTTCTTGTTGCAACTAACTTTTCTATAATTAGTCAATTCATAACTTATTTTCCCTTAACTAACTTCTTGTTGGAAGCATTTTATTATTTAATTTATTTCTTGGTCAACCACTTTGACTATTCAATCTTCTCATCACAACTACTTTACCATAATTACCAAACTCACAACTTCTTATTGGAACTAATTTATTTTTAATTATTTTCTTAATGCAACAACTATACCCATGATTAACTCCTAGTTACCATCAATTTGAGTAGTAAACTTCTTCTAGGATATTCTATAATAATTGAACTTATTTGAACTTCTAGGGGCTTCTAGATAAATCATGAGGGTTCTCCGACTTCACATGGCCATAACTCTCTAACCGTGAGGAGTTGTGACATTCCACATATCACCAGAAATTACATGACATGAACTATCCATCTATAATAGTCTTACCTATAAATACACTGATCTTCATACCTTTATACTTCAACCAAACTTGGGTTCCTTACTCATGCTTCTAGAGATACCAGACATAATAAAGGGTTGACATCAATCTCTATGGGTTGAAATCAATCTACAATATCACTCTCCAAGGGTTGACATCAATGAAAACCAACAATCCAAACCAATTGTCCATCAATCTAAACTAACTATCTGACAATATCCCCCTTTGGCATTGATGGAAACACCAACATTAATGGAAACACTTAGTCATGATAAAATTCATGCTCATACTCCTCATCAATGTTTCTATCTCTCCCCCTTTGACATCAATGGAAAAGAGTATTTATCCTTGGGGATGCTCCCCCTTGACTAAACTATTATTAAGACTATTCCCCTTGTCTGCACTGTCTTTTGGGATTCTCCCCTCATCTAGATTCCTTTGATCTTTCTATGTGTTTATAAGACTTTGATTACTCTCTCTCCCTGCATTTGAAGAGTCTCTCCCTCTTTGGCAAAGGGTATCACTCTGATGCAATATTGAATTCATGATGCTCATGCTCCCCCCATGACCATCACTCCCCTGTAATCATGCCTATGTTCTCTCTCCAAACCTCTAACTCTCTCTCCATGCATCTTAATCTCTTCCTTTGACTTCTCCGCAAGATGTCGTGTAGAACAATATAAGTCTTCCTGTATCTGCTGCCTTTTGGAGTTATTGTCCATTGATGATTCCTTGTGTAATCAATTGACATATATGAAAATCATTCAAGAATAAGAATTCAAATATTCCTGTGTCATTATCATCCATTATGATAATGTTCCTTTATCTCTAAACCAATCTATGGACTAGTCTCTGAATCCATGCTCTCATCCATTGTCATATATCTATCCAAACCTCCTAAGTGTTCTTACGAATCCATTTCTGTCCATAATGTCCATGAATCTGCTACTCAATTGTCCACAATGCTGATCCATTTGTCATTGTACTATCATGAAGTCTTCACTACTGCAACTGATCAATCTGTCATATTGTACTTTTTCCAACTGACTGCTCTGAATTTGTCTACTCGAAATCTGAAAGCTGCTCGAAGGATAGTTCTCTAATCTATCTCAGCTACTACATAGACTCCCCCTGTCTAATATTCATATTACTTGGGAGTCTCCAACATGGATGTATCAAAAAAATACCTTTCCGATGTAGTCATCATCCTTGTTGGTAGACTCAACATATCTCTGAACTCTAACTTCTTTCTTTCTATCTATGGATTCATCTTGCACTACAATTCCTGAAAGTACAATCTCTCAAACCTACTCTTTATTCATTTGATCTTATTTTCTTTGTCATACTACTGCAAATCCTATGATCTCTAGGACCTACTCTTTATGTACCTTCTCTTTATTATGATCTTTCTCTGATGTGGATTATGACAAAATGGTTTCTGAAACATGTTCTTCTTTTTCTTGTTTTCCTTGTCTTTCTCAAACTATGGAAAGTATTGTAATTTCTGGAGTTTGTTCTTCTTTCACTTGATTTTCTTGAACTACTATATGTCTTGCAATTTCTAGGACCTATTCTCTATTCACTTACTTTTCTTCTTGTTCTTTTATTTCCCAATTCTTGGTGTATCTAATATTGGTTTATTTTTTCATGGATGGCACTGTTATGCTTCTACAATTCTGGGCTATATGACCATAGTTGTGGCATTTTTAGAATTCAATATTCCATGGGGCCACATAAACATTTATTGCTTAAACATTTCTTTCAAAATACCTCCAATCTACAACCTTATGTCCAAAGTTAGTACAATAAAAACAATGACCATAAAATAAATTTACATACCTGAGAGTGAATGATATTCTTTATGGTGCAGTCCTTCTAAATTCCGTCCTTGACTGATATTGAGGTTTCTTTGTGTCTTGTAATCTTCCTTCTTCATAGAACCTTTAATGACTTCTGCATAACTATTAGGTTTTTCTTCATTCTTCTTTTCTGGTAACCTATGAAATTTCTCTTCAAGTTTTCTTGCTAATGATGTGGATGCTTCTTCAACATTTTTATTGAGCTTGAAAACTTTTACTCTCAACACGAAAACTTCTTCTTCAATATTCTCATAGTCCTCTTCTTTCTTATTCATCTAAATATTCATTACTTCTTATGTTCTGCTTGCTTCTTTGAGTTGGATATTCAAGGTAACAATTTCTTCTTCAAGTTCTCTTTCTCATTGAATGCATTTAACTTCATGATTCTTTTCCATTTTAATATCTAAATTATCTTCTATTTCATTTGTATTTTCTATCTCATCACTTTCAATTTTCAAATGCGGGCATTCAAATTCAATATGTCCTCCTTTTTCACAATTAAAACAGAAAAACATACTTTTGTTGATTTCGTACTCTTCTTCTTCTGAATTTGTCTGACATGATGAACATCTTTCCTCTTGATCTGTGCCTGCATCTTCTTTGAAATTCTCTGACTCTATGATGGGAGAAGAATATATATTATGTAACTTATCCCAAAGTTCTTTAGCTGATGAAAATTTACCAACCTTTTCTCTTACCGGATTAGGTAATCCTTCCTAGATGAAATCCATTGCTATTTATTCTTCTTCTTCAATTCCTTCTTGGATGCAGTCTTTTCTTTCTTTGTAGAATTGTATCCTGTCACAAATGAATACCAAATATCATATCCATGTGGCTCTAAAAAGGTTCTCTTCCTTATGCTCCACATCTCATACTTTATACCATTCTGACCATTAAACAATGGTACTCCATTATCAGTTTATTCCATGATCTCCTTCCAGTGGTTAAAGTGTCTCTTGAAGGAACCTTTCTCTGATACCAATTGTTGGATTACTGAGAGGGGGTGTGAATCAATAATGAACAATTTATACCACTTATTAATCCTTTTAACCACAATGTATATTCCTTTAACTTATTCAACAATGTTCATTAGTTCATCATTAATATGTTATTGCATCATATAAAATTAACATCCATCATTTCATAATAAAAAATAATAGACACATCTACACAATGCATAGTACATTAGTATTTTATGTGGAAACCCAATGCGGGAGAAAACCACATAATGATTTTCTTATATGTCGTTAAAAATTAAATTCAAGGAAGAACCAACTTCCAATTCTGTAGCTCCAACTGGAAGGAGGCTCCAACCCCCTAATTTATAAGGATACAACCTGAGGGAAGATCCAACTCACCAATTCTCTGGCTACAACCATAAGTTGGCTACAACCCCCTATGTTCTCCAGCTACAACCGGAAGGTGGATACAACCACCTAGTTCTCAGGCTCCAACCTAAAGGAAGCTCCAACTCCCTAATTCTCCAACACCAATCAGAAGGAGGCTACAACCCCCTTTCCTTGCCCTGACCAACCGCCCTGAAATATAAATGCCAAATGTAAAAAAGTTGTCACTGAATCAAACACTGCCACTGTCAACCTGTACCAACAACTTGTAAGAACCTGTACCAATCAACCTACACCAAAAAACTTGTAACAACCTGTACCAACAATCTATACTAACACAAGTGCATCAACTATGCACAACACAACCTATCACAACATCCTGTCACATCAACCTGTCTCATCAATCTCATCAACCAATCATATCTATTCACCAAGATCAATCACCGAGACAACTCTCAACCATATGCATAATATCACCAATATGTGCATCAACCAATATTACTTACAAACATTAAAAATATGTATCACAATCAAGATGTGCTTCTAAAAGTATACCAAGTCATATATGCCACATCATCCATAAACCATGTGCCAACAATATTACTAGCAAGTGCCTCTAATAATGTACTGAATATGTACCAATCACACATCAACTATAGATGAAACTATGACTCATCAATACATTGTACCAACATCTCCATGCCATACACCTCACATATGTGTCACTCATCAACTATATGTCCCAACATGTATCTCAATCATATACCAAAGACATATACCAATATAACCATCAAAATTTCTCTAGCAATACATCACACTATCCATAACCAAACACCATAAACCCTCACATCAAATCATGTGCCAAAATCTTACTATTATGTAGCCTCAAGTGTGTGCCAATCATATATTGAAACCACTAACAAATGCTTCTCACAATGTACCATAAGATATACCAATAAGACTTAGACATGCACCAACAATATACTACAATAGATCTACCTCAAAACCATTCTACAAAAATCCCTAAACTTCCAAGATGGAATCCAATAGATTTACAAGGCAATCCCTCAACCAGATTCATAGATTCAACACTACACATATGAAAACCATAATTTTTTCTTCTTGTAGCTATGGATCTATTACGAATCTGTTTTTGTTGCTGCGATTTTGTTGCTGCAATTCTGTTATCCTGGTTCTGCTGCAGTGATTCTTCTACCACGGTTTTGCTGTTGTGATTCTGTTTTCACGTTTTTGTTGCTACGATTTTTCATCCATGATTTTGCTGCCGTGATTTTTCTACCGCGATTTTTCTGCTGCCATTTTTCTGCCGCGATTTTTCTACCACAAATTTGATCTATCAATAATAACTACCAAATCAATTTTCACAAATGGATATTCAATATTCTCAAAATAGGTGCTAATAGGAGACCCTTTCTCTCTTATTTATACTCTCCAAGTAGCTTCCTCAAGGGGTTACCTTCTAATTAAATTTACCAAACTTATTCTTCTAGGGAAAGCCCACTTCTAACCACTTTTCCACTTACAACCACTTTATCCACAAATAGTAATCTCACCACTTCTTGTTGCAACCACTTTATTATTTAATTTATTTCTTGGTCAACCACTTTGACTATTCAATCTTCTCATCACAACTACTTTACCATAATTAAAAAACTCACAACTTCTTGTTGCAACTAATTTATTTTTAATTATTTTCTTAATGCAACAAGTATAGCCATGATTAAATTCTAGTTACCATCAATTTCACTAGTACACTTCTTCTAGAAGATTCTAGAATAATTGAACTTCTTTGACCTTCTAGGGGCTTCTAGATAACTCATGATGGTTGTCCAACTTCACATGGCCATAACTCTCTAACTGTGAGGAGTTATATGGAATTTCACATATCACTGAAAATGACATGACATGTACTATCCATTTAGAATAATCTTACTTGCAAATACATTGATCTTCATACCTTTATACCTCAACCAAACTTGGGTTCCTTACCCATACCTTTAGAGATAACAGACATACTCAAGGGTTGACATCAATATACAATATCACTCTCCAAGGGTTGACATCAATGACAACCAACAATCCAAACCAATTGCCCATCAATTTAAACCAACTATATGGCAACAATCACAAGATAGGTTTAACAATAATGTTCCAAGTAAATATTGTAGGAATATAGGGACATAAATAACATTTTTCCCACCACAAATGACCTTTCAAGGGTATCCTTGGTTTTTTGATGGGAATAGTCGACACTATGAGTTTTTGAACATAATGTATGAGTCTCTATAACTTGTCTTTGGTTAGGGGAACAAACAAACAAGTTAGGCCCTAAAGGAATATTATATCCTTCTGGGGCCATGAATGACACTTTAAAAAACCACAATTATCATATCAATGGAATCTTTTTCCTCTAAATAGGTATATAGGTACCACTAGAATTTTTGAGCACTAGTTATGGGTTTTGGGGAGTTGGGCATGTCCCTGGGAGGAAACATGAATGTTAGACTCTAAAGAAAGCTTCTAGCCATCTAGGTCCAAGAGGGATGCCTCAAACAACCACACATGGCCCCTTGAGAGTACCATTGGCCTATTATTGTGGATGTCAATGCCACTAGGTGGTTTTAAGCAGAAGGTATGTATCCTAGGGTCCTAGAAACAATTTACCTCTTGTCACCTCCTCCCCCTTTTCCCATCTCACCCAAACCCTCATGCCCATCTCTCCTAGTATCACTTATCTCCCACTCTTGTCTAACCTATATCCAAGTTTCATATATATGCTTCCCTACCCATCCACTCTTTTCCTCTTCTCACCTTCTCCCCCTTTTCCTCTCTTGCACCACCCCCTCATTCCCACCTTTCCTTGTCTCACCCATATTTTCCTCTTCTCTCCTCTCCCACTTTTCCACCCATAACCATCCACCTTCCCTCTCCTCTTTCCTCCTCTCCCAACCCCTTCGATCCCTCCACCCCCTCTACCCCTCATCTCCACCCTCCTCTATTCCACCACATCCCCCCTTTCCCTCTGCCCCACCCTCACCTCCTCTTCTTATATTTAACTTTCCATGCATCCCACCTCACCCTCTACCTTGGATCCTTCCTCCTATCCTTCATTTCGACCCCTCCCCTACCCAACTACCCTTAACCTTTCTCACCTCCTCTCCCTTTTCCCCTCTTTCCCCACCCCCTTTTTCCCACCTCTTTTAGTGTCTCACCTATATCCCTCTCTTCTTCCCCTTCACCCTATTCCTCCTATGTCCATCCACGTTCCCTATATTATCACCTTCTTTACCAATCCTCTGATGGATTTTCCCTCCTTTCAATCATGTCTACCGCTTTCCCTCCCCTACCCATCATCCCTTTTCCTATTCTCACTTCCTTAGCTCACCACATCCCCCTTTCCCCTGTATTCCTCCCTTGCCTCCTCCCCCTTCATTTTGATACCCCCTTTACCTTGGATTCTCCTCCCTTTCCCTTATCCATCTATCACCTCTTCTCAACTCCTCCCCTTTTTCCCATCTCATCCTTTTATTCATGCCTACCTCCCCTAGTCTTCTATATATCCCTCTCTTCTTTGGTTCTCCCTCTCCTCCCCCCCCTCCATCCTACCTCACCCTACCCCTTGGATCCTTCCTCATTTCCTTCATTCCCACCACTAAACCTTCCCTATGCATCCACCCTTCACCTCTTCTCACCTCCCCCCCGCCTTGCCCCTCTCTCCGCACCCCCTCATGCCCCACCACATTCCCCCTTCCCCTCCGTCCCTTTGAACCCTTATCCACTCTACCCCTTTATCCCTGACTCTAATCAAAATCTATCCCTATCTACACCTTACTCAATACCTTTTCTCAACTACTATCCCCTTTATGCCTAGGCATCCAAATCCATGAGAAATGCCTTGAAGAGCCACACATTTACTCTATAGGGTATCCTTGTCCTGTGAGAAATATGTTAGTTCCCTCATAAGTTTTTGATCATTAGGAATGTGTTTCAAGGCCTTGATATGGTTGAGGGGTGAAGCCTAAGACTTAGATGACGTAAGCCTCTATCCCCAACCCTATTTTCTCTTTGGACCCTACCTTTACCTACATCGCCCACTTCCCTTGGGCCACCAATTTACTCTTCCAATAGGCCTTTGTATCTACCCTAACCACCTTCACACTAGGTCCATAGTTCCCCCCTTGCGACCTCATCACCTATGCCCCTAGATCATCTTCTTCGAGGCCCTATTCCTTACCTATCCCCTCTTCCCTACAACCCTATGCCTTCCCCTAGGCACCTTCACACCATTTACCCTTATGTTTGGGCCCCCTTCACAACAATTCCCACATTCCCTTGGTCCATAAGCTTATCCCCCGGCCCCTCCTCCCTAACCCTATCCCATGTACTATAACACCCATCTAAGTTAACCCCAAAATGTGTATTTTTTTATTTAATTTAAAGGTCCTGATTTTTTTTATATCAAGTATTTCTACTTTAGGTTTGACAAAAATCATACTAATAATAATTCTAGTATCAACCTTCAAGTATACGTAAGAAACACTCATTATCAATGTTTACAATCCGATATTCTTTGACAATTTAAGTTCCCAGGATTGGCATGTTGTTCTAAGATACTTGCAATGTTTGTAGTCAAGATGAAATTTAAGGTTATCGACTAGGTTTGACAATTTTGTACGTGCATAAAACATTATGCTAGAATGACAACTATTTAAATTGAGGAAGCTATCACAATTTACGGATTAGAGTATTATAAGGATGTTTGTAGTTGCACAATCATTACATCTACTTTATATGTACCTATGCGAGTAGTAAATCCTAAAATTGTTTTAGGACACTATACAACTTAGTCAGGTATAGTGCTTATAATTTAATCTAACATTAATTGAAAGGAGTTTATATGTAACTATGCGAGTAGTAAATCCTAAAATTGTTTTACAACACTATACAACTTACTCATGTATTGTGCTTATAATTTAATCTAACATTAAGTGAAAGGAGGTCGCTAATGTATATTCAATTTAATTTCAACTTAAATTACTTTTCCAATATGCACAATAAATAATTCAATAATTTATTAAAAGGAGGTGGCTAATGTATATTCAATTTAATTTCAACTTAAATTACTTTTCCAATATGCCCAATAAATAATTGAATAATTAAGGAGGTGGCTAATGTATGTTCAATTTAATTTCAACTTAAATTACTTTTCCAATATGCACAAAAAATAATTCAATAATTTATTGTGTATACTTGCGAAAAGTTTGCACTTACAATTTCATTCTAACCTAAACAAAAATATAGTTATTTATTTGATACTTGCAAGAATTCTTACTGGTAAACAAAAATATAGTTATTTATTTGATACTTGCAAGAATTTTGACTTCACTATATGAACTAGTGACCCATAGTTATTTATTTGATAGTTGCCAGAATTCTTACTGGTAAACAAAAATATAGTTATTTATTTGGTACTTGCAAGAATTTTGACTTCACTATATGAACCAATGATCCTTATTAGTCCCCTCCCTTCGGGTTGGAGAGATTATTAGTAATTGATTTTGCATTCCCTTATTAGTATGGCACCAAAACCAAGAAATTTATATAATAATAATAATAATAATAATCCCAGTGATTTGACTGGTAAAGTCTACGAAGGTTAAGAACCTGAGTGGGCCCAATGGTTAAGAACATGTGTTATCTTCGGGGAGGTCACAAGTTCAAAACCGGCGGGGGGTAGGGATGCTCATATTAGCCTGTTGTGACAAGGCTGGAAGGGTAGACGACCCATGGGATAGAGGTTCACTTCGGTGGGACTCGGGATGTCTCGGCCCGTGCTGAGTCACAAGTTATTGGTATATCTGGCTTGCAGGCTGTTGGATATACTCTTGGGAGGTTGTTGTTCCCATGGTTATAAAAAAAAAAAAGTCTACAAAGGTATACATACCCTACCCCCCTCTAGAGTTGAACCTGTGACCTCTTAAGAGGAAAGAGATGTTCTTAACCATTAGGCCCACTCACACTCTATGTGAGGTTTCAATTGTTTCATGCAATTTTTCAACTCATATTTGTTATTTAACCCTAAGTTTTATTTGTTATTTAACCCAATTTATGCGAGGTTTCAATTGTTTCATGCAATTTTTCAATTCATATTTGTTATTTAACCCTAAGTTTTATTTGTTATTTAACCCCAAGTTTTAAGTTGGAGGCCATATTTGGCCTCATATCAAGGAAAGCGGGGACAAAATTAAGGAAATAGATGGTGGAAACTTGGTGAACAACATATCGAGGAAAGCAATGACAAAATTAGGGAAATAGATGGTTGAAACTTGGTGAACAAGATATGTACATAGAAATGTGAATTAATGCTAAGTTTCAACTTAGCATAAGTTTCAACTTAACATTAATTCCAAACATTAAATGCTTAATATTTTCTTATGCATAATTCGTAACCCTCTAATGAGCTGCCAACCTTCTCTAGTGAGCTGCCAAGTGCCCTCCCACTTGGTCACTTGCATGTGGCTTGTCATTATTATAGGCATATTTTATAAGGATGTTGTTTCCTCCCGTGCAAACCTGAACCCCACTTATCCATCCACTTGCTCCTCTGTTTTCTATGAGAGATGATCTCCCATACATACAATTGAGAGCGATCATGAAATAGTAACATGCCAAGCCAACCTTCACCATCTCCATGTTGTTGTGAACTGTTTCACTTCCTGTTACGCCTTACGCCATTTCTCCCATCTGAATCATATGTCGGATGGCAATAGGTTACTCGCTCACAACCATGTAGATCTATTTCGTCCAGATCTCTTGGACGACAGTTGGTGCACTATTGGCCATCCATCCTAGCACCGCCCCTATGCGATTTCGTAGCAGCTCCATAAAATGCCAAGCCAACCTTCACCATCTCCATGCTACCGTGAAGCTCGAGAACATAATTTTTAGATGCATATCCGAGGGGGAAGGACCATGAAATTGCTTGCTTCTTCCAGTCACACTCTACTAATAAGAACGTCATGGGGAGTCGTTTTGATACGTGCACCAAACAATAGAAATTTGAAAACTACTTTCTTAATTTACGAAAAATGGCTGCTTCCGCTGAGGGTAGGGAACATACCATACAGACCATGATGAATGCCAATTTTGGTGCACTTGAAAGAACTTTGATGTTCGACCTGCTCAGACTATGCTCTCTCACCACCAACTTTGTGGAGCCAAAGTCAGAGATCTTGGGACAAAATCTCTTGTCCAACAATATGTTCTCCGGTCTAATATCATGATGGAGAACCTATTCCAAGCACTATTAGTGAAGATAGGCTATGGATTTCGCTATCCCCACTGTTATTCGATATCGTCTGCTCCACTCCAACAAAACTCTTTCGTCTCTGCCCTGTTTATTGAACAAATATTTCTCTAATGACCCATTGGGCATGTACTCATACATAATCATTATGTATTCATCCTATGTGTGGAAGCCGCACATATGAACAAGGTTGAGATAATTGATTCACCCTATAATTGTCACCTTTGCCCAGAATTTTGCTTCTCTTTGAGATATCCCCTTGAGCTTCTTTATTGCGATCTGGAGTTGTCTCTGATCAAGCGAACACCTACATTGCCCAAATCCTCCTCTGCCCACTTCATCTCTGAAATTATTAGTCCTTTGAAGTACTCTGTCTATACCTCTATATTTGGAGTACTTCCTCAAAAATGCCGAGAAAGCCAAAACTGCACAGAAAAGCTCAACTCAAAGCAACGTGGAAGACCTTTTCTACCCTCGTGCCATTGCTCTTACAACTCCCATAGCCCTGGATAAAACATGTCGACTTGCAAATAACACTTGTCTTTTTCTAGAAAACATGTGTGCATTCCTATTGAGGTGGTCAGAACTTCCAATGCCACTGACATGTGTTGGGTTGAAACATATTTCTTGCAATGACACTTGTTGTGCACTCTACATTTCAGTGTTCGGAAACACCAACAACTTCAGTTATTACATACCAAGAAGAACAAAAATAATAAACAAAGATACCTACCTCGGCCAAAAAGTTATAGTTTTGACCATAGATTCATTGCTAGGTTCTTACTGAAACTTCATCAACAATTCTAGACTATCAATATTTTTGTTTTCGTTTCCTGGTTATCCTCCACCAGAATAGAAAAAAAGTTTTGTATTGCAAACTAACATTGTAATGAAGTGTTACATTCTTGGAAAATATATCTGTTATCAGCTTTCTAATTTGTTATGCTTTTGGGCTGGTTTTCCTGAGAGTTGCATAACATTTACTCATATTTTGGATACAAGCCTTTCCATGTGTGAATGGGTTCTGTTATAATTTTCCACTTACTTGTGTGGAATTTATGGTTTTCTTCATAATTCCACCATCATGAAGGCTTTGGTTATGATTTCATCATGCCTAACCACTTTTTATGTACCCTCATGTATCAAAAACTTCATTTTAAAAAATAATTAAGATTCATCAGATCAACCTATGGAGTTTTGTTTTACCAGATTTCTATAAAATTTTAGAAAACAGAGATTTGAAGCGATACCCTCACCCTTACTTAAAAAAATATTTAAATCACCATTACAAACAATGGATCACTCCACCCAAAACTTTGCTGGCTCGGTGCAAAACTAGTGATATAATTGTTGCAAATAATTTTGTGTCATATTATTGATGTCCGATAGGTGAATGCTTTGAAGACCCGTTCACAACCAGGCAGCAAGTCTCAACCTCTTAGGCAGTGAGTTGCTGCCTTGCAGCTCCACTTGTTTAATCTTTTAAGTTGTAAATTAATTTATTTACAACCTGCTCAAGATTGCACAATAAGAAGTTTCGGCAATTTTTATACAAAATTGTGCGAGCTACATGTTTGGAATTAATTTACTTTTACAAGTTTTTTTAAGGCTACGTATTGAGATGGTCAACCTTGGGCATGATTGTGCTAACTTAAAACTTCAAATACTTTGTGCAAATCATACCACAAATATTCACCCATTTTTTTTTTTTTAACATTTAATTAATTGAAATTAATTTTACTAACCCTTCTTAATTTCATTCACAAAACTTATTCTAAGTTTAATAAAATGTTTCAAAGAGTAACACTGAAATATAGTTTCAAAATGAACTAATATTAGCCACATTTACAATGAAAAATTTCTAACATATTACATTTGGATAAAACCAAATATACCCATTTAATGATATTGAAGTAAAAAAAAACTAATATAAAATAAATATGGATCAGACTTTACATTGGAATTTCTAACATATTACATTTCAATAGAACTAAAGATACTTATTTTATTCATGATATTATAATGGAAATTCTACCTAATATAAATCTATTATTTGTTAATTTATATAAATTTTTTCCAATAAAAAATTTACTCAATTATATTAGTAAATATAATTTGTTTACATCTTTAATCCATATCTCGAATAGATACAAAAATATCTAACCAAAAAACATCACTAAAAAACTAAACACAATCCTTTATACAGTAGCAAATACAATCCAAATACAGTAGCAGCTTCCATAACAAAGGAGCCCCAAGAATCTAGACAAGATTCTTCAAAATACAAAATCTGTAATCCACATAACTTGCAACAATATTATGAATCTACAAATAATAGTTTAAACTTTGGCTAACTTAGATTTCACAGTTGAACATAATTATTATCCTGCCTATATAATCATAGGCATTTAATAATTACTTTATTTATATGTTGTCGATTTAATAAGTATTGTACATACAATTTTTTGCATCCGGTTATTCTGATTTGATTTCATCATAGTATTTCCAGGGTTATTATCCCTTATCTTAAAAGGTACGTAACCATATAACGATTATTATATGGTTAATAGGTGACCCTTTTTATCATAAATCTGAGAGACAATAAAAATAATGTAGAGGTTGTAATAAAACCACGCCTGAAAGTAATTTTTCAGAAAAGGCATTAGATTTATTCCTTCAAAATTTAAGTGGTGAACATACTTAAGCTCATTTAATTTTAATTTATAAATTTTTTATTCTGTATTAAGAATATAATCTTTTGCACAATTATTTCTGTTATTACATTTCTGTTCAAGAATAATTTCAAAACTTTGTATTTTTATTTATTTTTTATTTTTATCTTGGATAGATGATTGGAACCCAACTATCTAGGTTATTAACTTTAAGATCATCATTATATTTACTTATGTACTAAGTAAGCTCTATAATTTCCTAAATAGGATCAGTTGGTCTATTACTAATGCATTAAATATCAACGTTTAATGAAGAGTTCCAAAACTACAAGAGTTTTCATTTTTAAAAAGTTTTCCTAAAAGATTCAGTTAACAATTTACCATTAGAATACTTCACCCATTCAAATAACTCCAAAATTTGTTCATAAGGCCTATACTAAATATAATATTTCATGAATCATTATTATTGTTAGTAAAACATATTTACATAAAGGATATGGATTATTATGATCTATTTGGAGTGAGCTCAATTCTCCCAAAAACAAGATAGCAAATTAATGTACAACATTGTAAACTAAATCAAGACATATTATTAATGTAACTAAATAATAACAAATTATATAATAATAATATTTTTAAGGTCACAACCAAGCCAATCACTAAATTGGTGTATGAGACCCCCTTGTTTGTGGGACAAGGGGTCTCCTTTGCCTAGCAATTTGACCCCCTCTGGATTTGAACTTGTGACGCCAGACACCAAATTGGTGTATGAGGCCCCCTCAACCCAACGCTTTGACTCGTAAAGTCTCCGATGTATACATACCCTACCCCCCTCTAAATTTGAACTTGTGACCTCTTAGGAGGAAACACATGTTCTTAACCATTAAGCCCACTCAGATTGGTAATTATATGAAGAGAAATACCAAGAACATTATTCAATTATTCAATTATGCATTCAAAATGATGATCCAATAGTTTGTGCATCAACCAAATCTCTAGTTCCTCATGCGTCATATCAATTCTTGAACCAAATTTATGAAGTGACTCTCAAATTTCTTGTTACAAAAATGCCATTGACTTTGAGTTTGACCATGAGCTAGCACCCTCCTTATTGTGTTTCAAACTATTTCAATAGGTAAGAAACCATCTTATGAAGTGCTCACACAAAACCCATGTGGAAATTTTTTGTTTAAGGTTGCACTAGTATGCAAATGAACAAATGGTTGTTGGATTGCAAGTTGGTTATAGGATTTCTTGTAGCATACTTGGTCATCCGTTTTCTCATAATTTCCAAACTAGGTATAAGTCATTTTGGTTGAGCATGTTAATTTCATCATGATGCTCCAACACAAGACATTTGAGAAAAACCTACTTGCACAATTTCGAAACATAAACAAAATGGTTGTAGGTGATGGTAGTTGAATTCTTACAAATGCCAATCTTGGTAAGGACGATTTTTGGCGAGCATGTTAATTTGACCATGATGCACTTGCTCCCAACAAATCAGAAAAACCTGGATGATAGATTTCCAGTTATGAGAAACTTAGTTTCCATGTTTTATAAAAAAATCAAAGTGTTGGAAATCACAAAATTTTGTACTTTTACTTGTTTCTTTAGTAGGCCATGAATTCACACCCATATTGTTGGTTATACATTTGCTAAAAAAAAACTTCAAACACCTTACAAATATGTGTTGTTCATTAAGTGACAAGGGGTTTCCAGGGACTTCTCTTAGTTTCCTGTAAAAAAAAACTTAATATGTTTCATTTGAAGACAAAAACCTATGCATAAAATATTGCATATTTCCTACAACCTGTGACATGATTGACCATAATGAAATATGGACAATGCATCTCTAATTTTACTACCGTCGATTCATCTGATTCATCTGTTGCAATCATACAATTCAACTCTTCATCCTCATTCTATCGGGTTTTTCTTTCTCCCTTTACCAAATAGTAGGTACAAGTGAGAAACAACAAGACTTTGGAAAAAAAATATAAAAATGCTTCAAAGGAAAAGGAAAACAACTCTAATGTTTCTTTATAGCGTTTGTGGCAACATTCTTTCAAGGTTTGATCAACAAGAATGTTTTTTGAATGACTAGCATTTATACTATTGACAAGGGGACTATTCTTGGCACATTTACATCTATCAAACTAGCAACAATATCCTTCAATACAGTCGAAACCAGACTTAGCCATAGTAAAATGTGCAACCAGAAAGAACAAACAATAAAATTTGTTATAGGGAGCCACAAGAAATGAAATGGATAATCCTCAACTCCATATTTTTCCGCAGGTTTTCTTCGCAAGATCCGTATTTCTCAATCAAATGACATTTGATGCACCCAACTAGCAATGACCAAAGGATCCGATCATTAGAGATATTTCTTTCATTCCATGCCAGTAATTTCATAACACGTAGTGCATGAAATTGTGATCCCTTAAAATCCGAAAAATGCCAATATGCCAGAACATACATACATTGTGGAATGTAATATGATTTTGGAAAACAAAAACAACAATAATATCATATGTGAATGAGGTGGATCAAGATTTGCATAATATGTATAAAAAAACTACTTCAGAATGAAGAACATGCTAATCATTTATGCTGGACATATTTTGGTCCTTGCATGTCATCAAGACCTAGCCCCAGTTGTAATTGAGAATGCAAATATGTTTTGTAGGCTGGTGAGCCAAGTGATTATAAGCTAGGAGGCTTATGTGATGATTAGGCCGAAGAGCCTAGATGCTAAAGGCCAAAGTATTGTTTTTGTATATGTAAATACTGTTATCATTAATATAAATATATCATTGCATGTAGACTGACCATGATAAAAGAGAATGGGGGACTAAGCTCCACTATATAGGATAAAAGAGGGGGCTAAGTGTCTAGGCCTAGGGGATAAGCTAGAGGGATTATCTCTAAGAGAATAATATTTTATTATTATTTCCTAAAGGCTAAGGTGGACATGATCGGTGTTGTCCTAAGTTCCTAAGAAAGGGAATGAGTGTGAAGTGAAACTCATGCACCTGTAGAAAGAAATGTGTTGACCTAGGTGCATGCAGTTATAGCTGAGAAATCCAGCTCGTTGGGGGTTCGATTCCCATTCTGGTGCTCCTTCGCCATTCTCGCGTTGCTCCCGATTATCGCGTCCTTGTCCAGTCTCGCCATCCTCACAACCATCACGACTCTGTAAGTCAATGATCCTTCTCGATTCATCCACTGATTCATGCATTGAACCATGGCTTCCATTGTCGCCTCTACATCTAGCACACACCTTGGGAACCTGCCACCTTACTTGAGTTATCCTGTGTCTCTCCTGTGAAGCTCAACGCACCCTGTAACTGTCCGAGCCATGTTGTGTCTTAATTGTTAGCTGTTGTAGCTCACACAGTTCCTTGACGGAGTGCGGCTTGCTTCCATCGTCTGTTCTTTACTGAGCCTTGTTGTTGCCATCACCTTACTGGAACTGACTTAGAAGCTGGAATGAAGAAGTAGGTTGTTAGGCCCATGGTTTGAATAAGCAGGTTGTTAGTCTTGTGGTTTGAAGAAGCAGGTTGTCATGCCTGTGGTTTGAAGAGGCGGGTTGTCAGGCTCGTGGACTGAAGAAGAAGGTTTTCAGGACTATGAGCAACTTTCTCCAGGTGAGAGAGGTTGCTGGGGAAGTGATTTCTCCTGGAGGGAGCCCAACATTAGCTATAGTTCTCTGATAATTCATGTCTTTCATGTTGCTGAAGCCCTGGAAGGGAAGTCGGGTAGCCG
The DNA here is from genome assembly GCA_009831015.1 of Picea engelmannii. Lineage (NCBI taxonomy): Eukaryota > Viridiplantae > Streptophyta > Pinopsida > Pinales > Pinaceae > Picea > Picea engelmannii. The sequence goes on along the minus strand of ML777328.1, from coordinate 600,376 downwards.
AAGGAATGTTCAACAGAGAAGGGGCACACTTCTTGGGGTGGGAAAGGCATGTGGGGAATGAGAGGTTGTAGGTTGTGTGTATAATTTGGATCCTGGGAGGGAATCCTTCCCGATTGACTATGTAGCATCCCATTGTCTTAGCCTAGCCTATGAATCCCTTTATCGAGGTGGAGTTTAGTTCGAGCTCGGGGGTGACCCACTGCTAAGAGTGATGAACAACATGGTTTATGGTTGGGAGGTTCTTGGAATGTCTGCACACAGTTGGTGGTCTTCTATTAAAAGATAAGTACCACTTTTATGTTCATTTACATGATGTGTATATGTACATGTGTTATAATTGATGAGTAATGCCTGTATATGATGTATGTGTAGGCTTATTGTTATTTCAACATTAATCTATGTATGAACATAATATGTTGTCTATTTATGTTTATATTTATATGCATATGATAATTGTTGTTTATATGAGTAGCATGGCCCGACCGTTGGTGGCCGGGGATGTTACGGAAAATGGTATCAGAGCTAGTTGGAAAAGATAAGGTTGTTTGGGGTAGCATTACTCGACAGAGGTTGATGGATGTGGATGTTAAAAAATGGTATTAGATCCATGGTTTCAACACTGATACTTGATGGGCCATGTAAGTGGAAGTTGAAGCAAAAGTTTCGGAAAATAATTGTTTTCGAAATGGACAAAATTCAAGTTTAGAGACCATTGTTTCTACCCATAACCTGGATGGGCCACGAATGAGAAATTCAGAGTAGAAATTCCAGAGAATTTTGATGTACAGAGTGCGAGAAGGACCCTAAGAGAACACTTGGACTGTGTTCAAAAGCTCAGGAGTATAGTAGTTTGATAAACCATGACAGATGTGATATTGAGATGTAGAGTTAAATTGGGTCGTTGGATGTGTTCGAAGGGAGACAAATTGCCCACAACCATCAGATCGTAAGAATATGCACAAAGGTTAGGAACCGAAGTCCTTCAGACTTCAACCCTCTGGTCGTTTTAAAGCTATAAGAAGAGAAAATTGTTGAAGTCCCAAAATTCGGAACCAATCCAGACCGTCTAATCCAAGGGATATGTGTCCAAAGATTAAGAAGGTTCAAATTTTTGGCACTCTAGAAGAATGGTTTGTGGTTGCGTGAAAGGCAAGAAATCCCTGAAGTCCCGGAGCATCGAAGTAACATCACCAAGAGTGACGTGGACCAGTTCGACAGTTTGACAACTTGGAAAAAATGTCGAAGGTCGAAAATCCCCAAAGTCTTGAAGCGTCGGGTATGACATGGCAAGATGACGTCACCTAGGGTGACGTGGAACTACCTAGGTATTCCATGTGTCACCACCCTATTTGATGACGAATATACTATGGTGATTCATTTAAAACAATTTTCATAAATGATTTCATGGGTATTAAGTTATTCAATGTTTTATTACTTTTCCAAAATTTATAGGGTATAGATTTGCAAGAGAGACATACAAGGGAGAACTGTGGAGCAACATATCAATACTTTTGAAAGAAGAGTTATTCAAAAGATCAGAATTGGAAGGGTATGGTAATTCATTCAAAACCCTTTCAGAGCAACAAAATTATTCAAAAAATCAGAAATTGAAGGGTTTTGTGATTCAGAAAAAAAAAAAACAAAAAAATTTAATACTTATCTTAAACCCTTGCTTCTTCTTGTTTGTGTGACTGGAAAAATTCAACTTAGGGTTTAAATCCCTATATCACTTCATAATTATAGCTTTTGATTTTAGTTTCTTAGATTTAATGGGTTTACGTTTCCATAAAAAAGATGTTTGACATGTGATGCATCAGATCCAAATCCTCTCGACCCTGTCATGCTTTTAAAACAAATAATTTTGGGTAATCGATTTGTCTTATGTAATGTAATGCACCAGGGTGCTTACAGATACAAACGCACCAACTATGACGCAAATAATTAAACAAATTCGTTCATGGATGTGTAAATTTATTTTTTATAGTATTTTTTTATTTTCATTTTTTTCAATTGGAGCGATGTTGTTAACTATACTTATCGCACCATTGTAATTTAATGGTTTTTTAAAACACATTTATCGATGCATTTTTAACATTAAACGCATCGGTGTTGTTAACGATATATTGTGCACTGCTCTAATTTACTGTTCTTTTAAATATTTTTTATAGCGGTGTATTAGATATCATGTAACACACCGATGCTTTAATATTAATATAGTGCATCGAGATACTTTTTTTGGTGAAAATTATGAGATTTATTTATAAAATATATTTATTATATTTTGTATTGAATGGTACATGTTCTATACTGATAAAAAATGTATGATAATATTTCAAGTAACAAAAATTATGATGGATATAAAGATAACACATCCATAAAGGAAAAAAAAAAACAAGTTCTTTGTAAATTCTATACAAAATTAATATGTTGAAAATGCAAGTTCTTTGTAAATTATATAAAAAGTTAATATGTTTGAAATATATGTAAGTTTAACTAATATGTATTGGTTAGTGTGTGTCCTACAAATCCATAAAATGAGGAATCTCAATAAGATTTTTTGTGATCTAAGTGCAGAAAAGTGTAAAATCTTGATGGAAAAATTGCAAAAGGATGAACTAGGTGAACGAAAAAATTCTATTCAATATGAAGTTTTTTTTTTTTTTTTTT
>ML777328.1:548426-597673 GCA_009831015.1 Picea engelmannii | reverse complement strand
TATTAAATATGAAGTTTTTTTTTTTTTTTTTTCATTAATGTTTTACCTAAAAATATTAGATAACATGTTCAAAACAATCTATTAATTCACATATGTTTAATGTTCTACAATTGGTACCAACAACGAATGAACGAAATGTCGTCCTAAGAAAATAAAAATTATAGAAGATGTAAATGATGATGAATTGGTCTTTAGCTCATTTGGAGTGGTGCTATAAGTTAATGAAAGGGGGAAAAACTTTTACAAAACTATGAGGGATATAGTGGAACAAATAAATAGACATACTTTCCACTTACAATACATAAATCAATCCAATGATTTGAAGAACCGAGTTATATCTAAACTTCAGGAAGTGTTTCGAGAGAAATGGTCAATGCGACCTGTCAGACTTGCAATAGCAAAAACATACAACAAAACATAATCATTCAAAAAGTAATATTCCTAAAAATGCTTTTCTAGAGTATGTATATATTACTACAAATCATTCCTAATTTATTAATATGAATCTTGTTATTTTTAGTTTTCATATATCAATATAAAAATATTTAATTGTCATGTTACTTTTTTCAGGAATATTATGAAAATCCCAAAGGATCAACGAGTTGATATCCAAAATATGCCAGTAGAAATTTCAAAAAAAGTGTACAAGAATATGGTAAAAGAAATGAACATAATTGCATCATAGGAGGATCCATCTCAAAAGAAACGTGCGTCAAATGTATGAAATCATTGAAATTTTCTATTAGGTACATATAAATAAATAATTTATTATTAATTATTAATTTTCAAGTATTTTTGTATAGAAAACAAAACAAAATGGAACTCACGCAGCACATAAAACATGACAACAAGGAAGAAAAGGGTTGATAGCAAAGTTTGTGAGTAATTTTCAATTCCTTATAACATTAACTTGATATTTCATTTTTGTATATTTTAAGTTGTTTTACAACAACTATCCTTGCATGTCTTCAAACAAGTGCTAACATACAAAGAAGAGCCATTGCAAGAATTGATTGACATTGGGCTAAGTAAGGGTTGTGAGTATATGTTGGCATATAAAAAATTAATTGTGGAATTTGTAAGTATCTATGTTGTTTTAGTTCTCTCATTTTATAATTAATGGAACACAAAAAATATTTTATATTAAATCTATAATTTATTATAGGGTATATTAAAACTGGAGGAAACCAAGTGTGGAAATGTGCCAAAAGAAGAGTTGTTGACAAAAGGCATGAAATTTGGTTTTGAAAAAATGTGTATCATTCATGACTCGATTCTTTCTATGGTATGTCGCTTTTCAATTTACATTCTTGTATATTATTTATTTCAATTTTCATTATTCTCACCAATGCAGAGACACTCATTACACTTTCTTTTTATTTTTGTAGCTTGAGCACGTTTGACAACAGTTCCAACGAAGAATGATGATCAATATATTTGGATATCAATGCAAGCTGTTGTATTTTTAGAAATAATTGTTTGTGAAAATCAGACATTTTGTTTAGTGTAATAGAAATAGTACTATCCCAATTGAAATACAAGGGGTTACCAATATAGGTCCTATTTTGTATGAAAAAGAGCCTCTTAGTCATATATAATAAAATATGTTTTGTTTTATTCTTTTGTGTTGTCCAATGTTCCTGTGAAATGTTACATCACTGAACAAATATATGGATGATTAAATAGTATAACGAAGAGATGCAAACATTGATGATATCACTAGATAATCCAAAAATCATATCCAAATGCACTAATCAAAATTTAATTTATATGAATACTATTATAATATATATGTCAATTTTTTAATAAATAATGGAATTAAAAAATAACAATAATTATGCACTGTCACACGTTGATGCTTTTGAAAAGAGAAAATGACAAATGGTGTGTTCATTGATAAAAAGAACTAATGCCTTTAATTATAATACACACCAGTGTTGTAGCATAATACACATTGGTGCTGACATAAATTGAAAAAGCATCGATATTAATAATATTTTAACCAAAAAATATAATAATAATATGGTTTATTAGTGCATTCAATTTATAAGCACATCGATGCTTCTCTTTCATGAGTCTGCATCAGATCCTTCTCGACATCATGCACTGGTCTGATTTGTTTTTGAATGCACCGGTGAATGTTATCATTGATTTTCTCATTTCTTTATTCCTATTAAGGAATTGATGCATTTATGCTTATAAGAGCATTGATGTCCAATATTTATTGGACAACCTCGGTGCTTTAGTTGAAATGTGAGCACTAGGGCTTTAATTTCAAGAATGCATGGGTGCTCGGTATCATAGATTTGACCGGTCTGTTGTTGTTATTAAAGCACTGGGTTGTAGTTTGTATAAATGCACTGGGGCTCCAATATTTTAGGACTCGCCCAGTTCCTATTATTCAATGTAGGACCGATGCGTTAATTTTTTAAGCGCACCAATGTGTATGGTCTTTGAACTATACTGCATGGTAAAACATCCACTACAACCTCAGCCCGCACATATTTTTTTAGTTATAATGAAGTTTCGCTATAATCTCCGCAAAACCATCCGCTAACAAAACTCACCCAACAAACACCAAACTCAACCAACAAGACTTAAGAGATTATGTACGCGACTGTTTGAGCAACAAGCACATATATATGCTCCCTAAAGGAAGACAACTCATGTATGAACGCGTCTGTCAAGGGAAAAACCACGTATACCAAGAAAAACACTATCAGGGCAAGGGTTACGCCAAGAAACTCACATGCATGGTAAAAAACATGATGTCAAGCAAAAATAAACAAGGAAACACATTAAAACAAAGAGAAAATCAAGGAGAAAAACACTTGAAACCCCAAAAAGGATATCATTCCCTAGTATTGTCACCAATTATGTTATGAGGAAAATCTCTCTGTGGCTAGGGGTAAACCACAAAAGAAGGAAATACACCGAGAAATCAACTCTAATCCCAAGTATGCTATATAAATGAAATGCTAACAAGACAAGGCTAAGATCCTACCTCATCCGAAGGTTCGAAAAAAACCACCGTTGAGCACGCAACCCAAAGATTTATACTTGCAACTTGTCCTCAACAACCAAGATACACAAGCATATGGTGATAATATATAATGTTAGCATATAAATTAGCATAATCCATTAACATACATGAAAAATATGCCCATGCAATAGTAATTCAAATATTTTCAAGATATCAATTGGACGAGAAAAGAGTATTTCTATTAAAATAATCAACAAAAGTACATAGGTGACAAACTTCTATAATGACACATATCAGAATCGAGAAACTAAGTCCCTCCAGCCAGGCCTGCACCACTTCAATCCTCCAAAAAGGCAAGCTCACTTGTAGGAGTCAATGAGGTTCTCCATCACAAAGTAGGAAGAGCTTGGGGGTTGAACACAAGGAGTTCATACTTTCAAGGACAAAAGGATGAAGACTCAATATGGAGTGAAATTTCTTCAGAATGTCTTTACTCTCAAAGTTAAATTGTATAATTGTCTCAAGGCTTGGATATGGCTCAATTTATAGCCTTCAAATTGAACTTAAGGGACGAGTGAGAGCATTTCCAATATGTGGAAGGTCAATGATCATGGATCTCATGACATGGCATGGAATCCCATCATAGTTTTTAATTTTGAGCACCAAACCCGATGTACATGGGTTGTAGTGAAGAAACCTGCATATACACTTGTTGTATAACTGATAGGGTGTGTATATGTGGAAAAATGTGCATTTCAGTCTCTAGAATGAACAAAAAGGGGACTTCAATTCTGTATAGGGTAATGGGAGGCCATCCAAGCAAGTTGCATGGAGTGAGGAAATTTTTTTTGTAACACTTGTAGTGAATAAGGTTGTGATTTCTTCTCTCTTTAGGACCTTCATAATATTGTCAGTCGTAAGGGAAGTATTCCTTCTTGTTGGAGGCTTTAATGTTGCAAGGATGATACCTTCCTCCTACTCTCTCGATCATTGATTTCCTTCTTGATGTCCATGTCTCAATAGCCTATGCTCCTAAATACGTTAGTTAGGTGGACATTCTTGTAACACCTTGTTTTCCCCCATGATTGGAATTATGCTAAGACTTCATATAATGTGATTATGAAGCATGTAATTATGCTACTAAATATTAAAAAACACCATAAAATTGACTAAGAGGGAAATACCTTTAGTATTGGCCAAGATATCACAAGAAGGATTGGTAAGGTAACTTGGCGAGGTGGATTGGTGAGGCATAGTGGAGAAGATTCAATGAATAAAATAGGAATCTTTCTAAGTATTCCATCCCACACTTGCAAACTTGAATGCAATATGTGCCAACATACTTGTATCTGCATTGAATCGTGTGACTAGTTATGGAGGACCAAGGTGGGTGGTTGAGTCAGTTATAACTACTACAAGATATGATTTATTGAAGAGTAAATGTTCGATTAAAACTATGACAAAAGGACACCCTTAGATTTTCCCTTCAAATTTGGGAAACCTAACTAGAGGGTTGCATCTGACAGATGTCATGAGAATCCCAAGGAACATGTGGAAGAAGAGACCAAAGGTGAAAAACACCATGAAGAGGAATATATAAGAGTGTACAGATAGGAAGAGGAGAGCATACTAGGAGGGAAGGGAAAACGCTAAAAAAAAGGGATTATAACAACTTGAGAAGTCAAAAACTGGTTCTTGCAAAGAACCACATAAGAAAAAGTGAGTTGTAGACTCATAGTTAGTTGAAGTAGTGAGAAGGAGACTCGTGTGTGGTGATCTGAGAGTTAAATTTGTTGGGAAGCTTTTCTTGAGGAAAATAAAAATATTTCCCAAGAGATTAATGACCACCCTGGAACAGAGAAGACCCAGATCCATATTGGAGCAGTAGAGGACTGTATCTTGGTAAATACTGGAAAGAAACTGAAACTGGTAAGGGGAGGTCGTTGAGGGACCATATAGCGAAGAAGGGAATCCCTTTTGTAGAGGAAATCTAGTTGGGAAGGCTCCTTATAAACCCATGGAGGTACTGAGCTCAATGGGAAGAGGGAAATTTTTGTTGTTTCCAGTGGACTGAAGGTCAGAAACCTTCCTATACCATTTTTCTTAATTGGGCAGCCAGCTGAAGAAATCCCCTTGTGGCATCATGACCTGGCACGAGGGTGGCATGTAATAGGAAGGCATGTTGCAACAAAGCCTAATATTGGGAGGAAAGGATTCCTATATCAGTCAGTTGGTTGGTTACTGTTCCCTAAACAGATAAGTGTTTCATATTACCAGTCTGATGTATGTTACTGTTGGACACATGTTGTTGTATGGGTAGTATATTAAATGTGAATATATATATAGATGTATTGAAGAATGGTTTAATTATTGAGTAAAATGGAATTTGCATGTTTTTTTTCACTGACATCTCTTGTAACCTAGTAAATTGTGCAAAGAATGGGAGTATCCCTATGAATTATACAAGTCCCGAGTGGAAAAATTGCAATACATGAATAAAATATTCACCCGGACTTGACAGGAGTGACTAGAGGAATGAGGTGAGTTTTTGAGTAGTTGGGGATATTTAAGCCTTGTGAAACCTTTTGTATTTTAATGGAAAATTTATAGGATATGAAAATCTTCATCCAATTCCAAGGAAAAATTATCTTATCCAGTTTTTGAGAGAGGGTGTGAGCCAAGAAGCTCTGGTAAAAACTTAGTAATGTCTTGGAAGAAAGCCAAAAATGTTTAAGTCTGGAATCATACTATTACCCTGGGGAAAACCCATTTTTTGAGTCGAGGTGGTTGATAATCGTTAATTCATCCTGATGAAGGAATACTAACTATTGTTTCTGTTTCGTCACTTGGGTGAGCAAAACAAGGGCACTTGCATACCTAGTTGGGCCTGCTAGACAAGACATAGGTTAGTGCATGGGTTAAACAAGCCAAACACATGAAATAAACAACTAAATAACTAAGGAAATAAAACTAGAATGCATAAGAAACTTTTAGAACCATAAACAATCAACCAATGACCATGATTATGCCACCAATGGATAAATATATTAGTTGGAAAAATACTGTAGAGAAAAATGAGGAATTATGAGTCCCCTCTTCCCCCTTTTGAGGGATCTTGAGTTCCCTAGTGGAGAGCTCTTCTTACAATGGAAGAAAAATGGAAAATGATGAAGAAAATCAATGGCTATTCCCTCAAGAGGTGAGTGGAATGGCCTATTGGAATGATGCTAGAATGCTCCTAGGAGAAAAGAGGATTCTCAAGGGAGAATTGAGGAAGCATAACAATACTATGAAGATCTTGGTTTCTTAGTGCACCCATGGTCTCCATTTATAGCATTTCTTCAAGGTAATATTCAACTGGTTCTTAGTGTGACCAAGGGGCCCTTTAGGCACCCTTTGGTCCTTGAACAACCCCCCATTTGGATTTAGCTCATATTTGAAGGTCAAATCAAGTTGGGAGCTGGTCCATAAGTGGTTGAGGGGCTGACAAGAACCATAAATGTGTCATTCACAGGAGTGCACATATTTTTTCATACACAGTCGCGCATATGGTGCATTGTGTACTCTACGGGCTTCTTTGGCCCGCACATTGTGCGCGCGCTTCCTTTAGTGCGTTTACGCATGTCAAGTTTTTGCCCAATTGTATAGTTTTTTCATTTTGGAAATGCATTTTGGTGCTGCAGGTGAACTAATACTTGTTTGGCATTGTTGTATTTATGTAAACATTTGTGTGAAATGTTACAGACGAAATTTCAGTGATAACAGATGCCCCCTGAAGTGTGAGGTTAGGAGCATACGTATAGCCGAAATACATCAATGTTTCTTTTACTGAGAGTGCCATTGTAATGGAGAGTGGTGAGAGAAACTACAAGAGAGATACGTTGGAGGGAGAGGGGAAACTGTGGGACCCAAATATTTCTCTAGGGGAAAAAAATAAAATCTGTATACAAACGAGGCGGGCATGCCCCATGCCCGTGTCATGTAACTCAAAATGTAAGACAGTCACTAAATTTGTATGCTGATGTAGATAACTACAACGCCCTCTGGGGTGGTTTGATAACGACAAATGACAATTCTTAATGGTGAACAGACTCTGAAAAGAGGCAAGGACGCCTAAAATAAGTGTCGATGACTCATAGGCGTTGATGGCCTAACAAATTCAAAGGCCTTTGGCTAGTATAAAACAACTGCAACAGTCGCATAGTAAGACCCACCATAACATGAGATTTTTTTGAAGTTGAATGTTATGGGGGTCAACGAAATTAGAGAGTAATGATGGTTCTCTCTCTGTCGTACGAGACTCCTCATTGTAAAGGTAATGAGAGACAATATACTGTTGCCCTTCTGGAAACTGTGCCGATGACGATAGAAAGGGAGATGCAACTCCAAGAAGAAAAGGGCTTCATGAAATCCATGAGATAAGATCAGGAACTGATAAGGAACATGAACAAAGTCAAGATGCAGTGAGACTCAAGACTGCCCTTGGTTGGGGGTATGTTTGAAGGATGATTGGAAACAACCGTAAAAATGTATCTAGTGTTAGGGGGATGACTAGACATGGGGTTAAATTGTGCCAAAGGCGTGACAAAGTGGAAAAACTCATAAATAAGGGGTACATGGACTTTGGGATACTCGGGGTTTATGAACGATGTCATAGTGATAAAAGGAGAGTGGATGCCCCAACCAAGGGTGACATGGGTTGTGTTTCCTAGAAAAGTAGGTTGTCTAGGGTGACAACAAAAAACTAAGTAAATGATGGAAAAAAAAGATTTTTTACAATTACCAAATAAATAAAGAATAATTTGGGATGTGTACAGATACAGAAACGGGTGCCCTAATGCAAGATGGCCTGGACTGTGAGGGCACAAGTTGTGAAGAGAATTGGTGGAGGGTGGGGGGCCCATGGGTGGGTTTCTATATGAGGGAAAATAATGGAGGACAATCTACAGATGGACAAACTGATTGTGTATGAAATGGAGGGTTAACGATACTGTGAAGGTGCAGTCAAATAGAACCAAGATGCGATAGCTTGGGAGTCCATTTGGGAAAGATAGAAATATGACGAGAAGGAGTATGTGGATTATTATCGAAAATGAGTAAGACTATCGGGACTCCCATCCCCAGGGGGTGAAAGTAGCATGAGTGTCAAAGTACCAATGTGAACTATGAATGGGAAAACTCATGTGGGGGAGAGTGCTACCGGGTGACAGTACCAAAATGCAGCACAGGTGACAGTACTGCATAACCAGATGTAGGGACACTAAAGGTGAATGTCGGAGGGTGTGACTGGGAGATACAATTGATATCCACAGGGAATGATTACATGCTAGTGTCGAACATATACCTGAAGGGGATGCACTAGTTGTGATGACCAAGCAGCTACACACATTAAAACCAAATACTCGACATGAACAATATCTGATGATAAAGAAAATATAACAATTATTTGATAATTTTGAACATAAGCTTGCGCACCTGGATGTGATGTGAGAAAAATGCTCCCTCGGGGCTGAGGGAAGATGGTGACCCGAGGAATGTAACTATGTATATGTTGTGACCCTGATCCCATGGATGAAGACATATTTGGATTCGATTATAGCCGGAGAACCCATCCATGAAGGACAAGACCTGGTGGCCAACACAGTCATTGATAATTTGGTCGATGAAAGGGGTTGGGAAGTTGTCTTTGGGACAAGAATGGTTGAGATCACGGGAGTCGGTGCAAAAGTGAACAGTTCTTTGTTTCTTGTTAACGGGGACAGGGTTGGAAACCCATGAGGTATATGCGATGGGGTAAATGAACCCTGCGACACATAACTTGTCTATTTCGGCTTTGATAGCCACATATTTGGATGGGTGAAGTGGGCGCTGCTTTTGACGGACTAGGGAAACATATGACCATGTGTTGATGCGATGTTCGACTATAGAAGGATCAAGGCCAAGAATATTCATATATGACCAGGAAAAAATATCCTAGTATTCCTGAAAGAGAGCTTTATAAACTGTGAGTTCCCCAGGGAAGAATACGACGCCAATGGTGATTTCTTCTATGATTCCCGGTTTGATGGAAATGTTGATTTTAATGGCGGGGGGTATATTGGCCATGTTTCCATCCTCAAAAGCATCTGGGGTAGGGATAGGGCTGTTGAACCAGTCTATATGATCTGATAGAATAAAATCCTTTGTTTCGATTGCACATATGGAGGCTTGGCTAGGAGGGTCAAAGGTTTCCTATGAGAGAAAAAACTCTTGGTGATGGAGCACACTCCATGGGCAATCGGGGGTAGTGAGTTCCTAGAGGATATCTTCGAAGCAATGAAAAATGAGATAATACAGGTGATCCGTGAAGGTGAAACATGTAACTATCACAGTGTGGTTTTCCTCAAGTGGCAAAGACGTAGAGGTGATAATTCAACCATGTTGTGATGGTTCTCTTGTTATAAACCAAATATCTAGACACTGTGGGGGATAAACTGTGGAAGGGGGAAATATTTCCTTTGAAAAATGAACCAGAGAATTAGGAGGATTTGGGGGAATATCCTCAAACAATCTATCTATGAACCATGGAGGGGTGGGAAGTGACTCAGGTTCAGGGGAGGAGATTTGGACAATATATGGAGAAGAGATAGTGGGGGTAACTTGCATCACATGAGGTAAGGTGGTTGAATGGGTTTGAATAAGGGTTAATTGATGACGCCAGTATTCAACAATCAAAGGACACTGGTATGTGAAATTAACAAGTGAGTCACAGAGAGTGCAAGGGCACCGCATCCATTTGGGGACTGAGGTAGAGACATAATGGATGTCGGTGATGTGGGTACTCGAAAGTGGTGGTGCATAGGGCTCTTGCTGAAAGGTTTGGTGTATTTCCGTTAGCGTCTGGCGAAACTAAGGTAGAGTTGGGAAATGATGAGTATAGTGGCCATATTATGAACATATGGCACAAGCGAATTTGGTTCGCAACCCTTTACTGCATGTAGTGGGGGATGCTATAGTAGTACTAGATGTACTTGGCGAAGCGGAGAGTGATGTGGTTGCTCAAGGGAGTTGGATCAGATTGCGTAACTTGGGAAGAGAAGGACATTTATTAGTGAGGTGTCCCTGTTTTTCACATAGTGCACAAGGAGGCTGAAATCGAGGAGGAAGTGGAGTGTTGGGATATTTCTTCTTCCATCTGCCCCCAACTGTGGCAGTGGTGCTAGTAGTTGGGGGTGAGGGTGACGTGGTCAGAGTTAGTACTGGAATCTGCATCAGGATTCCCTCTGACTAAGGAGGGAGAGATGGTTGAGGAACCATCGCGGGTGGGTGTAGATACCATACATGGATGGTGAATACCATGTTGGGAAGGGTAAGCGTTATGGCTTCCTAAAAATATTGTACTCCTGGTGGGGGCCTGGGGGTAGAAGAAGGGAATTTGAGTGATGGCTTGGGGAATTGTCTCCCAAACCGATATTTGTCCCTGGGGGAGGAGGAAATCGGGGATAAGTGGTTTAGTAGGGTTCTCAGTGAATCCCTGAAGTAATATTTATTCAACTGGTGGGACGCCGAGGTGTGGAGAGGCCTCAGTGTGAGGAATGGTGTCTCCGGTGTTAGTTCCATTAGAATATGCAACACACACTTATGTTGAAGGATGTATGAGAGGTGGTGCTCCATGGTATGCCCCTAGGAAGGATGGGTCCTTGAAAATTCTAGGGCCCATGTCAATGAGTGAATAGGCATCAAAGCTAGTGAAGACAAGAGGTAAGATGTTATCGATGTTGGCAGAATGTTTAGGCTCATAATGTGTGATTTGGTTGATGGAGATGATTTTCACGTTGTGGGGGAACATCATCGTTCGAAACATAGAAGAGGCCACTTCCTTCATAGCATACATGTAGATACGTCCAAAAAAGATATTGTAATCGAGCCGGGCATCGATAACCTCAATGTCGATGAGGATGGATTTTTCCCCGAGTTCAACAGGGACATTTTGAAAGAGCCCTTTAGGGGAGGATGGTTGAACATCATAGGCTCTTAATGTGATGGTGGATGGTACTAGCTCAGAGGAGACTAGTTTCTACCATACCATTTTGGACATGATGCATGTGGATGCACCTTCGTCAATGATACACCGATGAACCGTGATGTTCCAAATCTTGATTGGTATCTAGAAAGCTACCAAAGTGAGGAGATGAGTTTCTTCGCTATCTAGATAAAATGTGATGAGTCTAGTATCAAATGGGTCGACTTCCCCCAAGGCAGAAAGTAAGGATTTCCATTGAGTTGGACAGGTTTGGAGGACTTACAATATAGACATGGCTGCAAGAGACTTCCCCAAGTCATCGACCAGACTGTAATTGTGTGCTGCCCTAGCCTGAGGGTTGTTGGCATTCCGTCGTAATGAAATTCAAAGGATATGAATGGTAGGTTCAGTATTAGGACGTGGAATCATCAAAGGTGGTCCATCTATAACTGGAGTTGCTTCCGAAGTGGTGGGAGTAGATTCAGGGGGCACGATGTATTGAAGACCATGCATTTGCAAAATAATTTCTTCTTCTCTAGTGAGGAGGATACTGTAATCCACTAGATTTCTAGGGTAGGTGGGCCTTGGGTTTTGATATTGTCCCGTTTTTGGAGGGGCATGATGTACCTCATGTTGGGTATTCATCACACCTTGGTGTGGGATAGGTTTTTGTAACACGACTGGGGGTGGTTTTTGAAAATATTGTTGTGGGGCCTACTGAGGGGCAAGTTGCGTTGGAGGACATGGCATGGTCATGGATTATTTCATCGATTTAAAGTAGGCAATTTGGGGGCAATGGTGGGAATAATGTCCATGGTCATCGCAAATAGCGAAAGAGAATTTCGTCCGGAGGTTGTTGTTTTTGTTCCTCCCTTAGAGTTTGTTGTTATTGTCCCCTTGGGGGTTTTGGTTACCCTGATTATGGTTTCCCCCAATAGGTAGGTTCTATTGGGGGTTATTTCCCCCTGCTCCCGGGTTATTATTGTTTCATTTTTTTCCTTTCCTATTGGAATTATTTGGATGATGGGACAAATTTTTTGTATTCAATTGTTCAAAAGTATGAAGTTGTTGAATGGGAGAGGGTTGCACAAAGTTAACGTTGGCGTGTGGTTGTCCATGTGGAGGCATAACCAGCTATGGAGGACGAGGAAATGGGAAATACATATTGTTTTGTGGCAACGATCCATAGGGAACATATTAAGGTGAAGCTCTTTAACCAGTTCCCAGGTTATATGTTGAGGTAGAAGGGTAACATGAACTTGGTTGAGATGTCGGGAACATTATGGGTGCCGACGAGGGTCCACTCATGGGTGGAGGGGGAGTAACAGGATATGGCTGTTGGTAAGGGGGAGGAGGGTAATAAGATGTCCCTCCATATATCGATGAATATTGGGGTGTACCGTACATAGGTGGTGGTTGTATGTACGAGTTGTGGTGTGTCGTGGTACCAATCAACCCATCTGTAAAGTTTTTCCTGGCCAAATGGTACGGGTCTGGGTGCATCAGGTAAAACTGTGTATAAGTAACCTGACTGAGCATAAATGAGGTTGAACTATTGAGCCTTTTTGATGGCTTCCTCTTCATATTGGGGGAAGATGGATGCCACATCTTTGGAAAGTATAAAGACAAGTGATTTTAGAAACCAATCGAGACGTTGTTCTTTGGGGGTTTCTGCTTTACATAAACTATGTCGTTGACACCATTCATGAATGTGGTCAACAATATGCATAGATGAGGTTTGTTTTCACTTAGAGAGCAATTCTAAACCAATGTCATGATGAACTGGTAGTTTAAAAAAGGCCAAAAATGCTTTGGCCAAGGATTCAAAAGTCACATGGGACCCTGAATTTTTGTCCACATACCATTTCGTTGATGGACCAGTGAGTGTTTTTTTTAAATAAACTTAAGTGGATGGAGTCATACATGATGTTGTTTGAAGAGCACCATAATTGGAAGGTCATGACATGGTTGGCAGGATCTTCCCCCGATTTTCCTTTAAATTTTGGAATATCTGAAGGTAGTTTGGTAGGCATATTGGGCCATGTAAAATAGGATCATTCGTGAGTTTACTCAAATCAAGAATGTTGAGATATACCAAATATGGCATGGGGGTGGTGGTGGAGGATTAGTTCCATCCATGGTGTGAGCAGGTAGTGGACCTGACCTTTGAGGAGGATTTGGTGGGGTTGTACTTATCCCTTGAGAAGAAGTTTCCCCCTTGCCTCCTTGTGAAGGAGAGCTAGTGAATGGATGGCCTTGGGAATTGTACCCAAGTAAAGTGGAACCAGGCAAATTTGATCCCAAAATAGTGTCACTCATAGGGGTGTGAGATGGTTGAGCTGGTGAGTTGGTAAGACTAGGAACTCCTCCTAGAATAGAAGGGAGATTCTGCAAGCATTTGGAATGATGAGGATCCTGTGGGTCCCCTATGATATACGACTAGCAAATTGAATGTTTTCAAATGGTGATAAGATAAATAAATGAACAAGAGACTTGTATAATTTGGACCTTCATAAGATAATATTTTTCACAATTGCATGTAATAAAATGAGCATCATACATAAATCAATTGTAAATAAGCATACCTGTGGGTAGGTGGATTTTGTTCGCATGGGGGAACAAATAAAACAAATGATCATGTCCTAAAAGATGTATCATCCTTCCTCTCAAATAACACTAGACTTTCCAAGAGTACTCAACAGTGGGGTCTGAATCCACCAGAAGAGGGACTAGTGAAGGATGAAATAATTAGTTATAATGAGGGGTAGAGGGTGAATATCCTGAAAGAGCTCGCGCTATTTCCCAATATCCACACAAAATTTGATCAACATGCAATTGCAACCCACAATTTCCACCTGGGTAGATGTCTTAAATTTGGCCACTAGGTACCTCGGTCAAAGTGTGGAATTTAGATTTTCGACCTCAGAAATGGGTCACGGGTTGGATCACATCCAAGAGTTGGGTGACTCAAGGGGGGACACATAGAAAAACTGGACCTCAACCTTAAACCCTTCACGGGTATCTCCTTGCCTTATGGTGTCGGAACACTTGACTTGGAGGATTTTAAGGTTCCCTATTTGTCAACTTCTAATGTTTGAAAATGTGAGAACCAAATAACGGAGGTTTATTTGGATGCCTACCCCCGAGATCCTACCTAGACTAAAAAAATTCTTTTGGTACCTCATGTGGAGGAAAACTTAGTGAGTTTTTAGATTTTTTTTATATGTGGTGGGCTAAGAGATTGTGGGTGTGGATAATTTCTTCAAGAAATAGTGGGATGCTTCAGAATTCCTTTGGAGAAAACCTACTTCAACCTCCACAATTCAAGATGGAAATTATGTGAGTGAGGTGTCACTTTGTGTGTGAGCAAGTGAAAAAATGTGCCAAATTTTAATAAGTTAGGTGTGAATTTGCAACATGTGGACTTCTTGTGGTCCTTACAAATATTTGTTACCTATCTTACTAAGTGCTATTGGTACAACCTTGCAGAATTGTAAAGGCCCTAAAGAACTAGCATGTGGACATATGTGTCCTTACCAATCCTTTAAACTCCCTAATGTTGTTTATACTAAGAAATCTTGAATAACTATCCTAGATTGCAAGCATGTGGCCATGCATGGGCCCATTACTTTTGATCTTTAAACTCCCCTAGTGATGTAAACTAAGAAATAAATTTCAAGACACTATTCTAAGTTTGCAACATGTGGGCATGTATTTTCCCTTACAATTTTAAGATGATTTCAAAAAGAAACTAAGAGGGGCCCTAGGGGGGCTTTGTCCTCTCCTAAATATTTTTCTTAAGGGAGATGAAATGTCCCCTTAACCACCTTTCTGATTCTCAATATCGCTCTATGGTGCGAGAGAAGAGCATACTCAATGATCAAAATTGATTTCTGGTCCCAATTCAAGTGTTTTTATATGTGATAGAAATAATCTCAACTTAAATTTTATAAACCAAACAAGCCATCCATGTGGCAACCAAAGAAAAAGAGGAGAATATATGGTTCTTTTTACCCCCTAAGTGCCTATGTTTAGCTAAACTTTCATATGAGAAAGGAGTCTAAGTGGAGTGCATTTAAAAATTGCATGAAAGAAATATTTTGAAGGCTAGGGGCCTTCAAATCATCACAAAAACCCTTACAATTTTGAAACTATGGAAATGTGTGCGGGTTACAGTTCTAACAGAGGCACAGTGGGCACATAGTGTGCAAAATGTGCAAAGAACATAAGCCTTTTGGGCGCACAATGCACAAAGAACATAATTCTTTAGGGTGCATAGTGCGCTGAGTGCCTGTCTATGGGATGGAATATCCGTCACGTTTTGATAAACATCGTGGGGAAAATTTTGAGTGAAATTGTCCTCCTCCAGCTCAAAATATTTCTTTTGAAAGGCAAGGCTAGGCTGGTTTTGGTACCTGCAAGACAAGTGGATTAAAAATAAGTGCTCTCTAAGCCCAAATAAGGTGGAAATGGATACCTTTCCCCAATATGGTTTCCAATCTGTTGTGTTTGTTTCGTCACTTGGGTGAGAAAAACAAGGGAACTTGCGTTCCTAGTTGGGCCTGCTCGACAAGACAAAGGTTAGTGCATGGGTTAAACAAACCAAATGCATGAAATAAACAACTAAATAAACTAAAACAACCAAGGAAATAAAATCAGAATGCATAAGAAACTTTTAGAACCATAAACAATCAACCAATGGCCAAGATTATGCCACCAATGGATAACTATATTAGTTGGAAAAACACCATAGATAAAAATGAGGACCTACGAGTCCCCTCTTCCTCCTTGGGAGGGATATTGAGTTCCCTAATGGAGAGGTCTTCTTACAATGGAATAAAAATGAAAAATGATGAAGAAAATCAATGCCTATTCCCTCATGAGGTGAGTGGAATGGCCTATTGGAATGATGCTAGAATGCTCCTCGGAAAAAATAGGATTCTCAAGGGAGAATTGAGGCAGCATAAAAATACTATGAATATCTTGGTTTTTTAGTGCACCCATGGACTCCATTTATAGTATTTATTCAAGGCAATATCAACTGGTTCTTAGTGTGCACAAGGGGCCCTTTAGGGAACCCTTTGGTCCTTGACCAGGCCCCCATTCATATTTATCTAAGATCTAAAGGTCAAATCAAGTTGGGAGCTTGTCCATAAGTGGTTGAGGGGCCGACCAGAACCATAAATGCACCGTTCATAGGAGTTCGTGTATTTTCTCATACAAAGTCGCACATATGGCGCATTGTGTGCTCTTCGGGCTTCTTTGGCCCACACATTGTGCGCACGCTTCCTTTAGTGAGTTTGCGCATGTCAATTGTTTTCCCAATTGTATAGTTTTTTCCTTTTGGAAATTCATTTTGGTGCTATAGGTGAACTAATAGTTGTTTGACATTGTTGTATTTCTATAACCATTTGCGTGCAATGTTGCGGATGAAATTTTAGCGATAACACTAACCATTGGTGAGAAGGTGAGGTCATTGTAATGAATCAATGCATGATTGGATTGGGACTCTGATGGGAAAGTCTCCAAGATAACCGGGGTCATTGATCTATCGGGGAGTTGAATTGTGAATTTTGGACCATTGGTTCTAGGTGTAATTCCATTGGAATATTGATGGTCGGAGGTCGAGACATTGGTCTTTGGGGAACTCCGATGATGAGGTAGTTTGAGGAGCGTCAATATGTCAGAAGACATCCTAGAATATTTTAGCTGATAGATATTAAGTGGTCTCCTTTGAGGAGGAAGGTACAAAACCCTAAATTTCCATATAGGTGGAACACCCTAAGAAAATCTTGACCATTGGTTGAGGTATTACGAGGACCGTTGGAGGATGTAATCGGTGGATGTCATTGTAATGAGATGGTAAGAGTGACCTTCGATTATCAACATGGATGTGCTATGACGAGGAGGATTTTTGAGGTTGAATGAGAACCGTCGATTAGAGAGTGGACGCGACGTTATTTTATCCCTAGGATCATCGTGGGTCCCTCCAGTTTTGGTGAGTAACTAAAGAGATGAGTGATAGTGGTTGGGATATTTGAGGAACCAATGATACTTGAGTCATTGATTTATGAGTCCAAGAACTATTGGATCTGTCAGAATGATCCATTGGAATGAAACCTCCAGAATGGAATTTTAGGCCTATATCCTGTTGTTCAGACGAGAAAGTGTCCGAGTTACTATAGATCGTATATATGGATGTGAGAATAGGATATAACCATTCAATTAACAGTGCATAGGTTCCTAGTAATTGCAAAAAACCTCGTAAGGGGATTTCATTGGAAATTTGGGGGTTGAATAAGTAAAATTTATCACAGTAAATATTGTGATAAGAGAAGTCCTCACTTAAAACAATGATGGACCAAAAAAAAGTAGAGTAAACCCAAATATGTACCCTGACAGAAGAGGAAAAATGAACATCCCACCAGCCTAAGAGATTTAGGGGTTCATGTGTGTTTCAAAGTGGTATCAGAGCATAATTAAAACTCTAGGTTTGAATCGGTCGCCAAGACCAATTAATTGTTTGAGAAAATCTTTATTTTTCCAAGAATGCATGCTATAAAATTGATTAATGTAAAGACTAATAATGGTTTTTTGTTTCAACACATAGGAAGTACTGAAATACAAGTAGATACAAATGATGCAATGTAGCATAGAAGAAACCTCACACCTCAGAGATGAGGAATCTGATGGTTGGAGGGCCAGAGAAACCCTTCCATACTCGGTAGCCACTCTCAAAAGTTTGAAAGAAAACAATGAGAGGCTCATGAGAGCCCAGGATGAGAAAGTAGAGTTGAATGAAGTGATACTATGGATTTTATTATATATTTATAAGGACATGCAATAAGGCCCAATCATAAGTAATGAAAAATTGCAACAATAGGAGAGGTTTAAAACCCCTTCGGATTCCTAGAAGCATATATTAAGGAATAGTAATGTGGGAAGGAGTTCTTCCAAGAAGAGGCACCGAGAAACAAAGAAAGGAAGATCTGGTGGAAATATTTCCACATAATCATCCAGTGGGAAGTCTAGTTCTGAAGATATATCTAGCAGTGACACTGGATCAAGTGTTCCCAGGAAGAAGAAAAGGAGACATTCCCAAAATTCTTTGACTGAGGAAATTGAGAAAGCTAATCCACCAACCTTTGATAAATAAATCAAGAAGGGAGAAGAAGTCAAGGCTTGGTTGTTGTGTCCAAAGAAGTATTTTCAAGTACAAAGTTACTCAGAAAATATGAAGGCAAATATTTCCATCTTCAATTTGAATGGAGGAGCTTTCATATGGTGGGAATATGTCAAGGAAGTAACATGATTGAAAGATAGAAAGTTGACCTAAAAGAAATTTGAAAAGTATTTAGGGAAGTCTTACATATTAGATAAGTACTTTGATGGGAATATCAAATGGTTCCATGACCATAAGTTGGGAAAAATTACAATGGATTCCTATGCCAAGATATTCTTGGAACTGTTAAGATATGTTCCTTACCTCAAGAATGAGAAATCAAGGATACAATATTTCCTTAGTGTGTTTCCATAGTCCTACAAGGAAAAAATCAAATTTGATGAGCCTAAAACATTGAAGGATACACTTAGGAAGGAAAAATGTTGTTATGATCAGTTGAAGCATAAGAAAGAGCCTTCTAAATATTGGAAGATAAAGGAGAAGAGAGGACTCCAGAAGAGTGGAATCAAATAATTTACGTATAAGATTCTAAATAAAGGATCTCAATTATTTCAACTAAGTGGGAGTGTGCATCAAGAGATATTTCCATCTTGAAGTGGAAATAAGCCCATAGATAAAGTAAGAGAAAGAGTATAGTAACCAAAGAAAGGACCTTTGAAATGTTGGCTTTGAAATGTTGGCATTATGGAGAACCACATTTGTTGAGAGATTTTCCTCATAGGAAGCAAGACAATGAAAGAGTTTATCATGTACAGGAAGCTTCTACTGTCAATGATATGGAAAAAAACATGCCCAAGATATATGGAACTATGGAAAATCAACAAGCAGATCGCCAAGCTTCTTTAGTGGAGATGGAAGGTATTATTTCTAGGCAACCCATTTATATTTTAATTGACCTTGGATCTAATCTTAGTTATGTCTCACCTCAAGTTGTTGAAGCACATTCCTTATAAAGAAAGAAACATGAAAATGCATGGTTATTTTAGTTATCCATAGGGACAAAGAGAAGAGTGGTAGAAGTAATAGAGGATTGTTCATTTGAAATGAGTGGATTTCATACTGAAGAAACCTTGGATATATTACCTTTAGGATCATATGACGTGATATTAGTCATGGATTGGTTAGCATATCACTAAGAAAAAATGAACTGTTATGAGAAGACATTAGAATGTGAATATAGAGAAGGCAGTGTAAGAGTTTTTCAAGGCATTCAGAAGCCATTTTTAGTTAGACAAATCTCCACATTACAAATTAAGAAATTCAATAGGAAAGGATGCCCCTTATATGAAATAAAAGTTCTTAACTCAGTGTAAATAAATAAGCCGAAGGCTAAAGACCACCCAGTGTTGTGGGAATCTAAATATGTATTTCTAGAGGAGGTGCCTAGACTAGCTCCTAAGACAAATCTTGACTTTTCAATAGACCGTGTGCCTAGAGAAGTACCATCATCAAAGGTACCTTATCAATTGAGTGCACCATAATTGGTGGAGTTGAAGGTGTAGTTCAAGGAGATGTTGGATAAAGGTTACATTAGGTTGAGTGTGTCCCCATAGGGAGCACCAACTTTTTTTGTGAGGAAGAAATATGGTATATTACGTTTGTGAATTGAATATAGGTAGTTAAACAAGATGACCATCAATAATAAGTATTTATTAGCCAAGATCGATGATGGTTTTTATTAGCTTAGGGGAGATACAATTTTATCTATGATTCACTTGAGATATAGATATCACCAAGTGAGGATCAAGGATGAAGACATCCAAAAGACAAATTTAAAATTTGGTATGGACACTATGAGTTTGTGGTGGTGCCATTTGGGCTTACCAATGAACCAACTACCTTTATGTTCTTGATGAATAGTTTTCTCAAAAACTATTTGGACAAGTTTGTATTAGTGCTTGTTGATGATATTCCAGTGTATTCCAAAACTATAAAATAACATGAAGAGCATATTAGAATGGTGCTACAAGTGTTGAGGGATCACTAGTTGTATGATAAGTTCAACAAGTGTGACTTGTTCTATAAGGAAATCCAATATTTATTCCATGCCATCTCAACAAAAGGAGTGGTAGTGGATCTCAAAAATATCAAGGAAATCATGGAATGGCCTGCCCCTCGAAACATAACAAAGGTAATGTATTTCATGGGATTATCTAGGTATTATAGAAGGTTCATAAAGGGATTTTCCAAGATTGGTCATCCCACAACTTCACTACAGATAAAAGGGAGGAAATTTGTACGAGAAATAGAGTGTGAAGTTTGTTTCCAACAGTTGAAGCATATTTTGACCAATGCCCCTTTTTTGAAGATAACAGAACTTGAAAAAGATTTATTGGTTTGTACCGATGCTTGCAAAGAAAGACTCACTGGAGTTCTTATGAATGAAGGGAAAGTGATATGTTATGAATAAAAAAATTTAAATGAGCATGAGTAATGATATATCACCCGTGATTTGGAGCTCACAACAATTGTGCATGCATTGAAGATGTAGAGGCATTACTTGCTCAAATGGAGGTTTGTCCTGATGATAGAACATTGTAGGTTAAAAAATTTGTTTGACCAATTGAGGTTGAACAATAGATAGGAAAAGTGGATGGTCCTGATTAGTGAGTTTGATTTTGAGATCAAACACATAAAAGGAAAGGAAAACAGAGTGACAGATGAACTTAGTCAGAGTGTGCAAACATATAGTTAACAACAATAAGGGTAGGAGAGTTTGACATCAAGAAAACGATTAGAGTTGTATTACAAGAAGATGGGTTATTTAATTAGGTAAGAGTGGGATTGCAGAAAGAACACCGAGAGAAGAAGTATGAATGGTATCAAGTTACAACTGATGAGTTGTTGTTGTACAACAACAAGTTGTATGTTCCAAACTTAGTAGAGTTGAAGCAATTGATCATGGATGGATTCCATAGGAGAACTTTTGTAGGTTATCTTGATTAATAGAAAATAGTAACAATAGTAAGGAATTTGTATTATTGGCCACGAATGAATTAAGACATTTTTGAATACATTTCCTAGTGTCTTGAGTGTCAACAAGTAAATATTGAACACAAACACCTTGTAGGACTAGTGCAGCCTTTGTAAATTACAAAATGGAAATGAGAGATGATCTCCATGGATTTTATTACTGGGTTTCCAAGGATAGTTAGGAAACATGATGTAATCATGGTAGTAGTGGGTAAGTTGATAAAAGTTGCTCACTTCATTCCCATTAAGTCTAGTTTTAAATATATAGATATTGTTGATGTTTTTAGGAAGGAAATTGTTATATTGCATGGTCTACCCAAGACCATAATCTCAGAAAAAGATGCTAATTTCACTTCACATTTTTGGAAAAGCTTGTTTGCAGGATTGGTAATGCAGTTAGAATTTATCCAGGCCTACCATCATCAGACATATGATCAGACCGAAAGGGTGAACAAAGTGCTAGAGGGAATGTTGAGAATGCATGTTATGAATCAACCCAAAAAGTGGGAAGAATACCTACCGTTGGTCGATTTTTCCTATAACAATGGTTATCAAGAATCATTGAATATGATCCCATTTGAGGTTTTGTATGGAAAAAAGTGCACATTTCCATTTAGTTGGGACAATCCGGTGGATAATATCACACTTGGACCACAACCACTAAAATAAATTAAGCAGGATATGATCAGGATAAGGAAGAACTTAAAATCATCCCAAGATAGATAAAGGATCTATGCAGAAAACAATAGAACTAATATGGAGTTCAAGGTGGGATATAATGTGTATCTCATAGTGAAACCCAAGAGGAGTTCCCTAAGCATGGCAAAATGTGCTAAGTTAGCACCCTGCTATCATGGACCATTCAAAGCCCTGGAAAGAGTGGGACCAATAGAATATATAATTGCCTTTCCACCTAATGTTAGAGCTCATAATGTGTTCCATGTGTATTTACTGAAGAAATATGTTCATGATTCTAATCATGTTATTGATTGGACTGTGACATAGGTGGAACCAGAGGGATAATTCCATCTTGAACCTAAATGCATCCTCGACAAGAGAGAAAAAATTCTCTGAAACTGAGTCATGGTTTAGGTCAAGGTGAAATGGAAAAACTTTGGAGCACATGTGGATAATTTGGAGCTCGAGGATGCCATGAGAGTGGCATACACATTTTTGTTTTATGTGTAATTGTATATATGGTGTTTTAAACACTAGGGACAATGTTAATTTAAGGGGGTGGGGAATGTAACACCCTGTTTTCCTCCATGATTATAATTATGCTAAGAATTCATATAATGTGATTATGAAACCTATAATTATTATATTGACTAATATAAAACACTAGGAAATTGACTAAGAGGGAAATTCCTTAAGTACTATCTAGTATATCATAAGCGAGATTGGTAAGGTAACTTGGTGAGGTGGAATGGTGAGACAGAGTTGAAAATATTCAATGAAGAAAATAGGAATATTTCTCAGCATTCCATCCCATAGTTGCAAACTTCAATGAAACACCTGCCAACATACTTGGATCTGCATTGAACCATGTGATCAGTCATGGAAGAGCAGGGTGGGTGGTTGAGGAAGTTATAACCACTGACATATCTAATTTCTTGAAGAGGAAAGAGTTAATTAAAAAAATTATAGAAGGACACCCTTATATTTCCCCTTCGAATTTAGGAAACTTGACTAGAGGGTTTCATCTAACAACAGTCATGCGAATCCCAAGGAATGTGTGGAAGAATATACCAAAGGTGTAAAACACCACGAAGAGGAGGATATATGAGTGTGTAGACAATAGTAGGAGAACATATAAGAAGGGAACATAACACACTATAAAAGAGATTACAACAACCTGAGAAGTCGAAGATGGGTTCTCATATAGAACCACATAAAACAGACTGAGTTGCAGACTCACAGTTAGTTGAAGTGGTGAGAAGGATACTCACGTGCGGTGATATGAATGATAGATTTGTTGGGAATATTTCCTTGAGGAAAATAGAAAGAATTCCCAAGATATTAATGGCAACCCTGGAACAGAGAAGACCGATATCTAGATTGGAGAAGTAGAGGACCATGAATTGGTACTTATTGGAAATAAACTAGCACTAGTAAGGGGAGGTTGTCGAGGGAATGCATAATAAATAAGGGAATCCCTTGTGCAGAGGAAATCTAGTTGGGAAGGTCCATGACAAACACGTGGAGGTACTGAGCTCAATGGGAAGAAGGAAATTTATGTTTTTTCCAGTGGAGTGAAGGTGAGAAACCTTCTTGGACCATTTTCCTTAATTGCGTAGTCAACTGAATCAATCCCCTTGTGGTATCATGGCTTGGAAGAAAGTTGAATTTTGTAGTAAGGAACATTGCGACAAAGCCTAAGGATGGGAGTAAAGACTTCCTATATTGTAGCTAGAGAGGTAGTGGGGAGGACTAGAGGATCCATAGTGATAATAGTGGAGGCCATTCAGTGTAAGGTGGACTAGGTCCACTATATTATTAAATAAGGCCCATTATGGTAGTTAGATATAATAAATGTAACATAACTTATTAGAAGGTTGGAGAAAGAAAAGAGGGTTTGCAGTGCTAGGAAAAATCAACATGTTGTGCTTCCTTGGTACCTTGAGTAGCTTCCAACCAATTTTGGGGGTGATTCATGAGGACTTGGGCTCCAATTTAATCCTTGAGGCCACTGATAAAGAATTCCCAGAAAAATGTATTATATATTGCCTTTGTTTTGAAATCTAATTGCTCAAATGCCGATAAACTCTTCCATAGTACTAGACTATTTCAATTTGCTAAAATGGAACAAGGAGTGTTTTTTAGTGTCAAAGAGTTCATAAAGTTCAACCACAAACTTTGTCCAAGAAACATATCCTTAGCATGATTTTCTACGCCATTACCACCATTGCCAATGTTCATGATCCAGATAAAGGACACCATAACAAATTTTGGTCAAGTCATCAGTGATTCCATGAAAGGATAAGTAATGTTCCATTTGAGTGACCCAACCAGTGGGATCCAAGCCATAAAATTAGTTCACCTCCATGAAAAAGGTTGGACTAAAAAGGGGTTGGAATAAAAAGGCTGGGAATTGGGGGAATTTGTACCTTCTAGGTTAGAAGGTTGTTCAGATGAGGTAAGGGCTCTTTGAAATGGTAGTTTTTCCAGGACCTTGGAAACAAAGGAGTCAACTTGAGAATCAAGGTGGGGCTCAAGCTCATTGACAAGGTGGGAATTGATGTCCTTCTTAAGTTCCTCTTTCATGTAGTCCATTTTGGCATCTATGTGGGTATTGATGTGGTTTTCAAGTTCTTGGTTGCGGGTGTTGGCAATGGTGAAGGGGAAACATAAGAAGAGGTAGGAAAGAAGGGTGTCAAAAAAGGGCGGGTGCGTCCATGTAAAAAAAAAGAATACAAGTGACATATACCACTACGATTAGTGTGAGAAGGAGAATCCAATGGGATAGGTCTGAAATAAGGCTGTTGGGAAGGGCATCGGGACCATAGGAAAAAAGGATTAAAAATGATAGGTATCACTGTGATCAGGAAGAAAAGAGGAGTCCAATGAGATAGGTATCAAATAAGGGTTTGGGAAATCCCCATACATTTTTTTACTCTTGCAGAGTTATACTCTAATATAAATAATATTGTAGTGTCGAAATTCCCAAACTCTTAATAAGAACAATGTGTAGTAATTTTGCAACCAGAATATAGGAGGTAAGGTTGTATGCCAATAGATCTTGTCTATTCCTTGTTTTTTTTGTTTTTCTCCCAAGGCTTAGGGCCTTTTAGGGTTCCCAAAGACAAGGGTTTTCTCTGTGCTATATCTCTCTGATATACATGTGGGGTCGAACTGTAGTACTAGGCCCAACATCTTAGGGAACCAACTAAGGAGGTTAGATCGCAACCTTAGCCATACTACTAGATTACCTAGGTAGTATAGAGTGTCTTCCCCAGTGTTGTTATTTGTGGAACTATAACATTCATGAGGTTGATCAGTTGATCTATAACAGGTTTCAGGATACCCAGGCTAGTTTGTATACATGTGTTGTCATATGCACAACCATTCGAAGGGGTACCAAGAGGGTCTACAAGGGTTTCCAACAATGTGAGCTTAAAAAAATCTTGTATTTACTACATGTATACTTCCCCGACCATGTATTTATGCACTAAATGATAGTTCATTGTAGTTTTAATTCACGGGAACACGTCTCAATCTTGGAAAAAACATTAATCCACAATTCCTTCCAAGGAAAGTGCTTTGATAGAAATATAGAATAGATACACTTTATTATTAGAAAACACTTGAGGTAGGGAAACACCATACAATGGATCCTATTATCGAAGGAATCCTCTCATGTTCACTTTCCTCTTCGAGGGGGAAACCTCCTAATGATCTTAAGATCCATATACAATAATTCTCTTCACATCCCATTACATTGCTGGAACCCATTTATATAGTGCTACCAACCACCAAGGAACACTCTAGAGGAGGAACCTTCTAGAAGTAGAACATTCTAGTAAGTCCTCTTACATTTATTATATATAACTACCTTAGTGGGCCTTATTTAATAATATAGTGGACCTATTCCACCTTACATTGAATGGCCTTCGCCATTATCACTATGGGCCCTCTAGTCCCCCCCACTACCTCTCTAACTACTTGGGGGGATGGAGGGCCCATAGTGATAATAGTGGAGGTCATTCAATGTAAGGTGGAATAGGTCCACTATATTATTAAATAAGGCCCATTATGGTAGTTAGATATAATAAATATATGAGGACTTACTAGAAGGTTATACTTCTAGACGATTCCTCCTTTAGGATGTTCTTAGGTGGTTGGTAGCACTATATAAATGGGTTCAAGCAATGTAATGGGATGTGAAGAGAATTATTGTATATGGAATTGAAGCTCATTAGGAGGTTGCCCCATCAAAGAGGCAAGTGAAAAAAGGAGGATCTATTTCATAATAGGATCTATTATGATATTTTTATATTCAGTCTTTAGTACTTAACAAGTGGTATCAAAGAACTTTCCTTTGTAAAAATTGTGGGCAATTTTTTTTTTTTTTTTTTGTAGATTTTTTGAAACAGAAAAAGAGTGTCGTGGCACTCCAGAAAAATACTATAGTTTTTTTCGTGGAATTTAAATAAATTGGTTGTGGATATGAGTTCCTCTTGGAATTTTTTTTTTAAAGAAAACAATTGTCTGAAATGGATTCTGGGAAGTAAAGTTATCATCATTTTAAAAATCTTCTATTTTCAAGGTTTTTCCATAGACATCCACGTGAGTTTTATGATTTATATAGTAGACAGGGATAATTTTTCCCTAAAAAATTAAAGATATAAGTTTCTCTCACAATTTCACCCAATTTCAAAAATAAATCATCTAAATTGGAGCTTTGGAAGTGAAGATATTGTTGATTTAAAATCCACCATTTTAAAGAGTCTTCATGACGACAGAGGGACTGCAGAGCTCATAAATTCTCATAAGGTGCTCATATTTCTACTAAATTATAGCCATTGGATAGATAAATTTAAGAGATTTGGTTTGGTATATTATATGTGGTGTTTCAAATGGATATTCTCTCTCAAATATTCCTGCACCTCAACGAATGATGCAAAGCCCTCAAGAAAAGTATTCGATATGCCTTAGATCAAATTTTTGAAAAGATGGAACTTTCCATATAAGACAAATGTAATGTGGAGATCAACAAAATTTACATCATGTCTGAATACAATCAAGAACAATATGTTTGGTATGATTTTGAGGACAATTATGATGATTGGTATATGGACAATTGTCATTTTTGGGATGATAACAATTTTCATCTTTTATTTGATGACTCTACTCATCCTCATGTAGATCCCATATTGGAGAGTAAACATGAGCCTTCTCTACCTATTATTCTTCATTTTTATTCTTCTCTAGTAGTAGTGAATAAGTTTTTGGTTGGTTCTACATATCTTCAACGTGGAGTTGAAAATCATGTGCATCATATATTTAAAGAATCATGTACAGGTTGGTTAGGCTTCCATCTTGGATATTGTTGGAGAATCATAATCCACACCCAAGGCAGCGCCAGTGATCAAAATTTTGCATAAGAAACCTCTAGCTCCACCACTGCTCTATAGAGACACATACACAATGACATGATCCAATATAACTCTACCCACCTAGCATGACTTATACAATAAAATTCATCATGATGTTTTTCATTAGTTTACTCCACATAGTGATCTATAAGTAATGGTTTTGGATAACCATGCCTTTCAAAAAATCAAACTAACGTAACTATACATGGTGGCATCTAGGACCCTTATTTTGACTTGTGTGGAAACCTTAGAGTGGATAATCAACCACACCAATACCTCCAAATGGTTAATAAATGATGTGTATGGGCAGTGTGTTGGTGTTTTTATACTAGTAGAGATAATAAAATACTACAAAATTAGGGAGCCCAAAGTTAGGCTTAACACCGAATTTGTGGTCAAATTCTATGAAAATCAGAACACTAGTCAACTGTTGGCATCCTAGTGGAAGGATGAAATTAAATTTGTGAATAGAACCTTGGGATGGTATAATACCATAAACCTTATAGAACCCTGCATGTTCCCAATGGCTTTAATATGCCAACTATATGGAGAAAATGATTGCTCCAACTTTTTAGAAGCTTGGATGACCCTAACATACACAATAGCTATATCCAGAAGTTTTTTCAATCAGGGCACTATCATTTCAAAATAATTGAGTATTAGGGTAGAGAAATCCCGGATACCAAAAGCAAGAGAGGTCCATGCATTCTTTATGACATCCTATCTATTAGACACAATATGTGATAGGAACGTATTTCCAGGACTAGGCTTAAGATGGCATATTTCAGAGTTAGATGTCCATGTCTATTTTAGAATTTAATGGGATAATAGGTATAAGAAGTCCTATGCTACTATTTGTGATGAATTCATGGCTAGAGTATATTCCATAATTTTCAAGAAAAACTATCCAAGAATTTCTAATGTAGTAAAAAGGGTCATCTCCAGGATAGGACATTGGTATCTGGAGGAGAATAGTACTTGCCTTGGGATTTTTGGGGCCATCAGGGAACCACAAATACTGCCATCTCATGTACTAGACAAGATGGTACTAGGTGAAATTTTCTACCAGACTATTCTGCAAGGTTTCAATGCCTCCCTGGTAAAAGATAAGAAAAAAACCTTTATTCCATACAGTTCCTATGTAGGTTATTACTTTGTAAAAGACACCACACAGGCCAGGAAGGAAGCTCAAAACTAGGTAGAGTACAATTTTTATACAGGAAGATACATGAAACATGATCCCAAAAACATAGTGGCCCAACATGTTGGTCAAGTAGTGTCTCATTCGCCATATGCTCATGACAATTTTGAAAATGAGATATTCATCGAAGATTTTTGAGATTGGGAAGAGGTCATACAAAGGAAAGATAAACTAGAACTAACATGATTCAATGCCATGTTAGAAGATGAGCAAATGGAATGGTTATAAAAAATATCAGGGGATTTTATGCATGCACATAATGAAAATGTAGAGTAGGAAACAAGGAGAGGTGAACCACAAATGATCTTAAAAGACGCTGAGCAGTGTTTCATGAGCATGGGAAACTTCCCATCATTCAATTATTAGGGCCAACAATAATTAATACAATAGAGGTACATATGGGAGAAGGATAACAAACAACCCCAAGAGAAACTTCACCTGGGGGAAACAATGATCAACCAGATGCGGAGCAGGTATAGGTAGAGAAATAAGAGCTTGGATTGATAGTTGAAACCTTGATAGAGACATGATTGACAAGGAAAAAGAGGAAGATAAAGAGGAATATTCCATGAGAATATAACTTTATCATCTTAGGCATCAGGTCGAATACTACCAATACAACATTCACGTGATCATTTTCATAAGAGCTGAGTTCAAAGAAGGACACAATCAATTTAAAATGGAAAGGGAAATATTTATGGCTTAGGCTATAAGCTACCAGGAAGAGACTTTTTTGGGTCTAATAGCACACATGTATTATGCGGTGGCTTGAAAGGTCCCTCAATACTCTATCTTAGATCGAGTACATTAGGGAAATAAAAAAAGGTCGGGGTGAAGAGGAACATGGAATCATAATTCTTACAAATGACAACCTAGAGAGATTCCAGAAAGTGGCAAAGTATTAAACACGACTGGTGGTGGAACCAAAAAAAAAAATATAGGACATGTGGGAAGAATGTCTCGGGAATTGTGATAAGATGCATCATAAAATGAGATATATTTGACTCCCTGAGTTTGAAATGCCCAAATATTTTGTATACCTCAATGAAATAGTCAAAAAACTTGATGAGCATGATCGAACGTTTGAATATGATCTCAAAATTACAACTTTAGAGAGAGGACAAATGAGGAAGTTTGTCGACGAGATGATAGGAGCATTGGTGGTCCTACGATACTTAAGTGCCAAGATGGGTCGATTCAAATATCGAGTAATGGGGATAAAATATGAGCTAAATGTGTCAATGGAGCAGAATCAATTCCCTTACCTCCATACTCATGAATATATTTTCATCCAGTGGTCTAAATATGACAAAGAAAATTCGTTGAGATAAGTAAAGGATCACATGAAGATACATGTGGATTAGTCCAATTTGTTTCTTTTTTTCTTTACTTAAGTGAACTTTAAACTATTTTTAGGATATTTATTTTTTATAAATAAAGACATCAACCTTGTTTTGAAGGTTCAATGGTTGTTGTAAGAACTTGATAGTGAAGCAGACAATGAATTTGAATTTTGATGAATTAAGAAGCTCCGAGGGAGCCTGAGACAATTGTTTTTCCAAGTTTTTGGATGAAAACTAGATCCATGGATTTCTCTGTGTTTTGTTATCAACTACATGCCTTTTAGTAAGATCGTGATTATTTTGAGTTATATTGAATGGTTATAGTGTTTGAATGAATGTTGGTTAAAATTCGATGGTGTTTTACTATATTACATGTGAAAAATATGCATAATTATTTCTATTTTATTTGTCTCCATGTCTGATTTCATGCATATTGCTTCTTTGTTTTTTTTAGACAATATCTATCGCTTGATTAATGGTAGTATTATTACTAATGTTGGTTAGGATTGGATACTATTTACACGTCGTTGGTTGAAGGTTATACTACTCTTTTTTTTCTTAATAATTTAATCGTTTAAGTTTTTTTATAGTTCCTGCATGTTTGAATATCAACAAATTAAACCTAAAAATGAGACACAACACTAAAAAGGAAAATTTATATAAAAAAATTAAAGCCCATCGAAACTCGCCATATCATCAATTCGTAGAATCATGCTACCCCAAATGGAGAAGAGACTAATTGGACCTCACCTTCGGGCATGATTCCTATTGTTGTGCTAAAGGTAATTTAGACCCCTCAACAGAAGGTTCACATGGTCATGTGATTTCAAACCCAACAAATTCCCTTGTACAATGAAGTAATGTCATAGTTTTGACCCATATAAAGAGGGTTCCTTCAAACCCAATATAACATCCTTCACCATAGAAAGATCATGTTTCTTCAAATTCCATGGGACATCACCTTATTTAAAAGACCAAGAGAGACCCTCATCTCCTCTACTTTATTTTCTTAGTCAATGTCACTTTTTAGTATTTGAAGAAATGATATCTCTTATAATAGCCAATGTGTTTCTTTTATTCTATGATATGCACCTCCATAAAAGAAGATGAAACATTTTTGAATAAATGCATGGAATATAGTAAGTGGGAAATCTTAATCTGCTCCTAATATGGAAGCTCATAAAATACAAATTTTCTTTTCATTCCAATGGGTAGTTTCTCAACATATGTGTCGAAAAATCCAGGATCATTGAACATAGGTTTCCAATTTGAAGCAATAATATTTTCCATTTCCTTCTCCTTCTATGTGTCATATTCACTATTCCAATATGTCGATGTGATTATATTAGGTCTTCAGGTTCTCTATGGTTTACCATTGAAAGAAGATGCAACTCTTCTATAAGGGAGGTCTTATGGTATGAATACCCTCTAACAATCATACATCGTCTCTTGTAGGTGGTTGGACCAACTATCCTTTATAGAAGGCCCAAAACATTTACATTGAGAACCAAGATACCAACGAGGAAAAACATCCATGATTCCCTTTTTTACAAGACCTACACTTTTATTGTATATATATCACATTAGGGTAAAAAATATAGTTGCACCAAATTAAGTATATCAAATAACATTCAAAATATAAGAAAAAAAATCAACGTGATTACTCAATAAAACTCCTAGTCCTAGATAATTGTGCATGGTGTATGCACCCATGCCATACAACATAAAATTGCTCTCCATTGGGATGAGTCTTGATACAAAAAATACATGTATCCCTTCCCATTATTTCTTAAATTCATTGATCAATGGTTGGAGGTAGACATCCATTCTCTTCACTTCTCTTCTACCTATGACTATAAGAGCCAACACAAGGTGTTGATTCTTCACAGAAAACCATGGGGGGATATGGTTATTGATCACTACCACTATCCAAATAGAATATTGGGTGTTTTGGAGGGACTATGGGTTAAATCCATCAGTGGATATGCTCAATTGTAGGCTCTATACTTCATCCTTGAATTTAATGGGCCATGTATCCTCTATATGATTCATGGATATTGACTCTATTGGGATTCGCATAACTCTTGGCTCACTTATGTGTGAGGAACACCACCCCTACAACACAACTAACTATTTGCAATGAAATAGACTTTGAATTATTGGAATTATAGTCATGTGTCTCAATATATTATGATGATGACCATGTTCCTTACCGTTATTTTATTTTATTTTTTATACTTGTGATCCCTACATTATTAACATATCTCTTTGTCTGCATATTTGTCTCTGTATAGAATACAATCATTTGAACATGTGTGGTATGATATATACTCAACACCCAACCTTTTTAGAATTTTCTTTGCTTGTGAATAGCTACTAGGAAAGACATTATCACTCAAAAGTACCTTATCTTTGAGTAACCTACAATTAGTGGGAAATAGAAATGTACATTGTCATTAAGCATACATACAATCAACCATTTTCCTCCTTCACTGTGTGACCAGACCCCTTAAAAAAATAGGGGAATTAATGGTTAGTTATCTCTAAAGTGCTTAGAAATGCATGTCTTATATACCATACATTTCTTTCAAGTTGTATAGTAACATTATTTTCCCTAGTTGGGTAGACCTTGACCCCTATCCAAAGAGAGGGGTGGTGGAAGTATATTTTAGGCTTTCAAATAAGGAATTGATGGAATCAGTGTCATCCCTTAGTTAATTTTTTTGGAATGCATGTAAAAACATTCTTTCCATGGCTTGGGTATATCATAAAAAGTCATCCATACCAACCTCTATATCATTTCTTTCAACCCCAACATGTGAAGAACTAGTGTTACTGTAGAGTTCTTAAGTTGGTGACTTAGGACATAGTGGGAATTGAATAGGTGGTTGATTAAACCATGCTTGGTATGCTTCTTCTATGATATATTCTCATTTAATATCATTCTCTTGATTTGACATCATATTGGGGTGAAATTGTAGATGGTAGATGGGTCTATTGTTGTTGGAATCCTAATTATAAAAATATTGAACATTACATTGATCAAGTTAGTAAAAAAATGCACTTAGTATGTTCAAACATTATACGAAACATTTATTATAAGCATTATTTTGTCCCCAATAAAAAACATAGAACCAACCACTTTATAAAACAAATGTCAAATTAAGAAATACTTTTACATTATACCCATTGAAAATACAAACATAAAATTACCCAATCATCTTTTTCTTACGCTTGAAGGGGACATATAAAGGTAGATCCAGTGAAATTCATTTTTGATGAGTGATTGGTGGTGTACAAAATTTATAATTTAATAACAACATGTCACCAAGAGAGAAACAATGTATTTCATGCAAAAGGAAAACTTTGGATTCCTTCCTTTTCATAAAGAACTCTTTGTAATTGGAGTGTTCCTAAAAGGAATAATTTGTACTAAATAATGAGGGCCTACAACTATTTATGAACATTGAAATGTTCCCATGAGTTCATGAAGGACCATCTATATATAACACGTTTTTCCTGTTAAATTTTCCATAAGAATTCTCTTTCATGCACATACGATACACATAAATTCTATGTCTGTATTTAACAATATTCTAGTGATCAGATTGACTATATAGAGGATCACAAAATGGCATGAGTTATATCTATTGTTTGGGAGGAATGGATATTTTTGAAAGGAAGAACAACCCAAGATTTTCAACATTTATTTTAAACTTGGAAATCATATAACTATTACCACAAAAAGATAATTTGGTCCTAACATCAGGCATAGGCATAGAATATTACCGAGTTCCATATAAAGAACAAATGTAACAAGTTTGGTATTTAATATGCAGGTGGATAGGAAGAGGGAAGTCATTTCTACCTTCCAAAAATTGAACCAAATTTGGTGTGTACTTGGACATTTTTTCTCACAACTCATACAACATTTTGGATCTCCTAGTAGAGATGTTTTGGGTAGTATTGATATCATACTTTGGCTCACTACAACTCTTTGTTAACTCAACATAAGGAGATGACTTGGTCAATTTAGGATGAAACTTAGTTGATCTAGCTTCCAACATTTTAGAAAAAAGATCATATGGAAGTGTTACTACATGTCTTTTCTATATCACCTATTGGAGTCTTGACCATAGTGGCAGGTATTAAAGCATAAAGTTTGAGTAGTCAATAATTAATATAATGGGACAATGTGACACAATGAGGTTTCTCCTTCAACCCTCTACATTTTTAACAACCACATAATACTAGGGTGTAATATAAGAGATCCAATTCACAGTGTAATGCTATTGACCCGGGATGGTTTCTAGAAGATGGTTTGTTACAATTTGCAGGGTAACGAAGCTTTCCATTTTCATCAAACATATACATGTAATACATTTCTTCTGATAAGATCTTGTGCCATTTTTGGACTAGTGGAATATATTGTGCATTATAACTTAATCCTGAATCATGATCCTCCAAAATTCAATGAACACTTATTTAAATGCATGTTCATAAATAACATAAAGCCAATTAGATAAATGAATTATAAATAAAGTCTATACTTATTGCAAATGATGAGGGAGAACTTGAAGAACTTGCAACGATATGGAATGAGATGGAATCTAAAGAATTGGCCATTTGATATTATAAACTTTTTCTCCTACATTTGAGCTGAAACCATCATCAATACATGAATAAATTATGAAAATAAAGTTTGGGAAGCATAAAAAAATCTAACCTTAATCAGAATTTTGAATGGCTTTAAAACGTTATTGGTGCACTTAATTATTTTCTAATGCATTGGTGCATCTATATATACAAAATTCACTAGCATGCATGTATATACAAAACACATTAGTGCACATAAATTATGAGAGGCATTGAAGAGTGACCTCTATTTTGTCCTCTGCAAAGAAAAACCTCTACAAAATTTTAATTACAAAAGTTTGCATTTGTATTTGGTCAATTAAATTATTTTTTGATAAATTTTTACATAAGAAGAGATCCAATGCGCTTTAAACTATATAGCGCACCAAAAAAGTAAGTTACAAAAAATAGTGCACACACTTATCACCAATGCGAAAAATATACAACAAAACAATGAGTGGGAATTTAATTTTTCTAAATGTATGCATTTATAAATGAAAACCCTAATCCTTTTTTCATTCTCTAGCCAAAATTTAAAGACAAGATTTGTACAAGAGAGATTTACTAACAAATACTTTGGAGTGGGTATATTTCTTGAAGAGCCAATTTTTTAAGGGATTGTCATAGGTCACATACAAATCTACAAAGAAGAAATTTCAGGTATGCGATTTCATTATAATGATCATCTCAATATTTTCCCTATCTGATTCAAACAATTTCCAGTGCATTCTCAATCAAATAAAAAGGTTTCACAGTTACCTTTGATATTGGAAGTCCTAGCTTTCTTGTTTTCCTTGGTTTCCCTCACTATATTTTACAAGGATATTTTATTTTAAGAAATATATTTTTATAGGGTTTAGTTACTTGCATATGGGGTGTTTGGTATCCATTGCAATTGGACTACTCAGTGCATTGGATCTCGAACCCTATCACTATCGAGTTTTTCTTTGAAAAGGTTTTTTTGTCATTAGCAGTGCGCACTATATAGGAATATCACACTAGTGTGCATGTTCCAGTCAACAACACCGTTGAGTTTAAAATGTAAATTATATTGTTTTTAATATCAAAAGTGTCATGTTTAATTTGTTCACAAGTTCGACCATGTGAAATAAACAATAATAAGGTGTCGATTCTTCTATCACTTTACATAGCACCGCATGAATATAACAATTTATATAAAAAAAAATTGATTTTTTATAGCACAATAATCATATACCACTGTGTATACATATGTTTAATGCAGTGATACATAGTATTTTATTATATGAATTGAAATCTTATTTTGTAAAACATATTTCATAATATCCATATCTAATGATTCATGGATTTTTTTTTATAGAAGATGGCTAATATAAGTTTATAAAAACAACATATTGTAGTGATGATGATGGTAGTGTTGGGTATTTCTATATTATTTGAATGACTAGACCTATTTCCTATGTTGCATTGGGCATGTGAGGGGGCCACAGCGGGGGTGTTATACCCCCTGGAAGAGGGGTTTTAGGGGGGCACATACCCCCCTTCCTAGGGGGTCACAAGGGGGTGGGAGATCCCCTACGTGGGGGTTAGGGGGAAATTCCCCCGATTTTTTTGGGTGTTTTTGCATCCATTTTTTAGTGGTTTTTTGGCATAAGGTTTTCGTCATTGGTTTTATAATTCCAGTTAAGGAATTAGTGTTGTTGACTAGTTGGGGTGAATGGATTATGGGTTTTGGATGTTGTGGGACACACACACACACAAATATATATTAAGTATTGCAAACAATGAAGATATGATGAATAAAATATTAGAGGTGCGACTCTAAACAAGTTGTTGCTTTTCCAGGTTTGGGTTTATAGGGTAAAATATCTGTGTAATATGTGTGTGTGTGTGACATTATATATTTTCTGTTTTTATTAAGAATATATTTGTAGTAATTTATTGTATAAGGTTAAAAATTCATTTGGTGTTAGAGCTATTATTGGCTTCAAGGGGATGCCTTTATGGCTAAGGGTTTGGCTCGGGTCTGTGATAAACCTTGTTGTAGTGGGATATTTGTTGGTGGACAAATATCAATGGATTTCTATGGATCTAGGTACTGCACCTATAGGAATGTTAGTAGAAGATTAGGAAAAGTTGGATCAGAAGGAAAATAAGACAATTTTGTTATGTCTCTCAAATTCAGTATTACTGAATGTGTCAGGGGAAGCTACAACCAAGAATTTATGGAATAAGTTAGGGGATTTGTATCAGTCTAAGTCCCTGATAAACAAACTATTCTTGCAGAAGAATTTGTACAACCTGAGGATGAAAGACGGAGACTCGGTGACAGACCATCTGAATGCCTTCAATATAGTGGTAAGTCAATTATTATATGTTGATATTAATATTTCTGATGAAGATAATTGTATCCATTTATTATTCTCTTTACCAGACTCATGGTATGTTTTGGTTGTGGCCATAGGTAGTAATAAAACTACTCTAAGTTTCAATTATGTCGTCTCATCCTTGTTTTTGGAGGATATGAGACGGAAAAACATGGAAGGAAAGAGAAAATATTGCTTATTTTCAATAGGATGCTCCCAAGAAATAAATAGATCTAAGTCCTCAAGTGGGAGATCTAAATCTCTTAGAAAATTTGTAAAGGTATGTTAGAGTTGTGGAAAATAAGGGCACTACAAGAAAAAATGTAGATCCAAAAGTGTTGAGAGAGGGAATGGATTTGAATATGATCCTTCTACAGAAGAAGAAACCTCCATGAAATAAGGAGGGGATATGTACTTGGATTCTGCAAGCACACATGCATATCATTAGGGATGGTTGGTTGATTTAGGAACATCCTTTGATATGACTCCCCACATGAAGTGGTTCTGTGAATATGAAAGGTATGATGGAGGTGATGTTTTCCTAGGTGATAACTCGAAAACCAAAATCATAGGATGAGGAAAGTCAAGTTGAAGATCGTGGATGGAAGGATTATAATAGTCCTTAGTGTTTTGCGCATCACAAGATTGGCCATCAATATGATTTTTGTAAGAAAAATGGACAATGCAGGAGTAAAATTAATGTTTGATAAAGAAACTTGGAGAAAGATGGTGTTGCTGAAGGGATTTTAGACCGAAAATCTGTGCAAGAGGTAGGGAATAAATATTAGTGATGGGTGAAATATTTTTGTTGTTCCTGATATTCGAGCTAATGAAGAAAAAAATCCTATGGATTTTGAGAAAATACTATGTTGTGGCATCAAAGACTAGGGCATATCAGAGAGAAGAGACTTCAACTACTACATGGTAAAGGTATGGTTGAATGTATGAATAAGTTCTCTTTGTATTTTGATTTCTATGAACAATGTGTATATGGGAAGTAGAATCGAGTAAGATTCCCCTATAGTGCAACAAGGGAAGAGGGAATTTTATAATTGGTGCACAATGATTTGTTTGGACTTGTGTCAGTTCCATCAATGGGAAAATCTATGTACTATCCATTATTTATATTTGACTTCTTGTTGAATAAATGAATATATTTCCTTAGGAAGAAATCTCAAGTCTTTGACATGTTTGAAGATTTTAATGCTCTCATGGAAAATCAAACCAAGAAAATAATTAAGGTGTCTAGAAAAGATAATGGTGGAGACCTCTGTGGAATAGAATTCAAAGAATTTGGTAATAAGTACAGTATAGAAAGGAAAAATAATACTTCATATACACCTCAACAGAATGGATTTGTAGAAAGGGTGAATAGGAAG
Source organism: Picea engelmannii (assembly GCA_009831015.1). NCBI lineage: Eukaryota > Viridiplantae > Streptophyta > Pinopsida > Pinales > Pinaceae > Picea > Picea engelmannii. The sequence continues at coordinate 559,534 of ML777328.1, read as the reverse complement.
TTGATGGAAACATCAAGTTACATGCTCAATGGTGTCAGGTTAGGACATGAATTCTGGGAAAGGTAGTGCATACTACATGTTACCTGGTCAATAGATCACCCGCATTAACATTGGATTAAAATACTCCACATCAGGTATGGTCTAGTAAGAAACCCTCGCCGACACATCTCAGGGTATTTGGTTGTGATTACTATGTTCACATTCCAAAGGAAAATAGGAGTAAGCTAGATAAAAAGGTTGAAAAGTTTGTCTTTATTGGGTATAAAGATGGTCTGAAAAGTCATAAGCTTTGGAACCTAGAAACTAAGAAGGTAGTGTATATCTGATATTTGGCATTTAGATAAATAAAAGATGTTATCAAACAATAAGTCCTACTAAGGAAGGAAGAACAAGAGAAAATATAATTTGAGTTGAAGGATAATGAATCAGACTCTACAGAAGAACATGAATCAAAATAAGAAGATCCCCATACTCTAGTATTGAAGAGATCGATTCGAGAAATAAGGAAACCAGAAAGGTACACTCCACCTAATTTTTGTTCAATTTTTTCTTTGTTTATTACTGATAAAGATGATCCTATAACTGTTAGGGAGGCAACAGATTCATAGGATCAAAAACTTTGGGAAAAGGACATGGTTTAAAAAATGGTGGCCTTGGATAAGAATGAGGCTTGGGATCTAGTGGAGTTGCCAACTAGAATAAATATCATTGACAATAAATGTGTTTCTAAGAAGAATCTAAATGCAAAAGGAAAAGTGGAGAGATACAAAACTTGGTTAGTAGTAAAAGGTTATTCCTAGGTAGAGGGAATTGACTTTGGTAAAAACATTTCTCCTATTGCCAAGTTAAATTCTATTAGATTTCTTTTATCTATTACTATTGTGTTTTATTTTGAAGTAGAATCGATGGATGTGAAGGCAACATTCCTACATGGGGATCTAGAAGAATAAATATACATGAAGAAACCAAAAGGATTTGCTTTGAAGGGAAATAAAGAGCTAGTATGCATGCTGAAAAAGTCCCTATACAGGTTAAAGAACTCACCAAGGAAATGGTATCAAAAATTTGATACATATATGTTGGGACTTGGATTCACAAGGAGAAAAACGGATCACTTTGTGTATTTCAAATTAATTAGTGATCATCTCATTTATTTGGTAGTATATGTGGATGATATGTTGCTAATAGAAAACAACAAGGAGATTATACAAAATGTGAAAAATCAGTTGTCCTCTAAATTTGACATGAAGGATCTTGGTGTTGCAAATTTCATTTTGGGCATGGAAATTAAAAGAGATCGGGGAAATTAGAAACTCTTATTAAATCAAAGGAAATATGTCGAGAAAATATTGCATAGGTTTAATATGTAGGAATGTAAACCATTCATGGTTCATATTCCTATAGGTGTAAAGTTATATGTGGATCGATGTCGAAACACATGAGAAGAGGAAGAGGGCATGTCTCGTGTTCCATATGCTTGTGCGTTTGGAAGTTTGATGAATGAAATGTTTTGTAATTGAATGGACATTTCACATGTAATGGAATTTTTGAGAAAGTATATGTCAAAATGAGAGAAGGGGCATTGGACAATAGTACATAGGTTTTCAGTTATTAGAGTGGCACTACTAGTCTTGGATTACTGAGAAGGGGGGTGAATCAGTAATAGAGAAATTTATTCATTTTTAACCATATAATCCAAGTGTTATATCAATGTAGCATTATCATCCAATAACTGCAGAGTAAATAATCAATGAACAAATGAACAATCATACACATACACAGTACACACGTTTTTTTACGTGGAAACCCAAAGCAGGAGAAAACCATAGAATGATTTTTCTTATATGTCTTGAAGAATTACATTCATTGGAAGCACCAAATTCCTTTGTTTTCTAGCTACAACTGGAAGGAGGCTCCAACCCCCTAGTTTCTCAGGCTACAAACTAAGGGAAGCTCCAACTCCCCAATTATCTGGCTACAACCAGAAGGAGGCTACAACCCCCTATGTTCTCCGGCTACAACCGGAAGGTGGATACAACCACCCTAATGTATAAGTAGAATGATGGAACCAATGCGACACTATCACTATGAGATATACTGCTGTAAATCTGTACCAATCAAACTGTACCAAACAACCTATACCAATAACTTGAACCATGCATCAACCTGTACCTCAACCTGTAATCAACATGTACCATAAACAAGTGCATCAACCATGCACCAACCTATACCAACCAACCTGTAATCAACCTGTACCATAAACAAGTGCATCAACCATGCACCAACCTGTACCTCAACTTGTACCATGAAAAAGTGCATCAACCATGCACCAAATCTGTACAAATAACCTATCACAACAACCTATCACAACAACCTGTCACAACAACTTGTGCCAACAACCTATCACAACAACTTGTCTCATCAATTTTATCAACCAAATCAGATCTACTCACCAAGATCAATCACCAAGACAACTCTCAAAGATGTGCATCAACCAAGTATAACACAACAACTCATAATCATCACCAAGATCAATATGTGCTTCTAATAATACAAGTATGCTACATCATCCATAAACCACGTGTCAACAATACTACTAAAATGTTCCTCCAACCATGTACCAAGTATGTACCAATCATGTATCAACTACTCATCAACTATGACTCATCAATATGTACCAACATCATCAACTATACACCTCATGTATGTGCCAACTCATCAACTACTTGTCTCAACCATGTACCCAAAATGTACCTCAACCAAATTCCCTCATCAATTTCATCATCCAAATATGATTTGTAACTATGTAATAGACCTGGTGTATATGATCACATTCCTACAAACCTTCCTTAACTTTAACAACAAGAGACTAGCATTTTCATCAATCTTTTCTTTAGTTTCACATGTCTAGTTTTGGATTAGTCAACAACCCTAACTTGAAATAATCATAACTTAGTAAATGTAATTAATAAGGATATGAAAATGATACACAATGTTATTTACTGTGTTTTATGCAATTCCTCCAGTTTTCACTACTTGGAATCTCTCAGAAAAGGAGTTATAGAAAGAATGGCATACCTTTCTGACTTCTGGCTTATTCTAGAGAGCGAACTTGTAGAGAATGCCCCACGCATAATATTTGTTGAATCAATATGAAACTGTTACAAAACATACTACAGACTGTACTCTAACCAAAACATTTGGTCTTACTGAATTTTTATCTGTTATGAAGAAGTTATGATGTTTTTACCTGAAACTTTACATGAAACAAATGTGGGTCCATTACCCAAACCTTTGTGCTATTGGAATTCGCTACCGTACTTTCTCTAAGGGTTGACATCAATCACTAAGGGTTGACATAAATCTACAATATCACTCTCCAATAGTTGGCATCAATGAAAACCAACACTCCATACCAACTATCCATCAACCTAAGCAAACTGTCTGACAATATCCCCCTTTGTCATTGATGGAAACACCAACATTGATGGAAACACTTAGTCATGATAACATTCATGCTTATACTCTTTATTAATGTTTCTATCTCTCCCCCTCTGACATCAATGGAAAAGGGTATCTCCCTTTGGGGTTGCTCCCCCTATCTATGTGCCTTTGATTTTTCTTTGTGTTTATAATCCTCTGATTACTCTCTTTCCCTTCATATGAATAATATCTCCCCCTTTGATAAAGGGTATCAATCTGAAGTCATATCGTTCATTCTTCCCTTGTGACAATAAATCCCTTTGGAAACATGCCTCTATTCTCTCTCTCCGAGCATTTACCTTTTTCATCTGATAAATATCTCCCCCTTTTTCCTATTTATGGTGCTTCCTCCTATACATCTAAGACATATAAGATAAGCCTTCAAAATTATTCATTTTGGAGTAGAAATTACTTCTGATCTCTAGCGAAGATATTCAAAGGCTTCCCGTGGAAGTGGTTTTGTAAATATGTCTTCCACTTGTTCTTTTGTGCCCACATACTCAAATCTGATGTTATTTTCTGCAAACTGATCCCATAGAAAGTGATACTTGATTGGAATGTGATTCTTCTTGGAGTGCATTATAGGTTTATTTGAGATACTCATGGCACTTGTATTATCACAATAGATTGGAATGGGTTCATCTTACTCAACCTATATATCTGTCATAGTTTTTTTCATCCAAAGAACCTGTGTACAACATGATGCTGCTGTAATATACTCTTCCTCGACTGTAGATAAATATACTGATGATTGTTTCTTTCTTAGCCATGATACTAAACACTCACCCAAGTAGAACACTGCTCCACTAGTGCTTCGTCAGTCATCAATACAACCTGCCTAATTTTCATCTGTGTAGGCAATAAGTGATAGATCCTTTCCTTTTGGATACCATAATCCAAACTCTTATGTTCCTTTGAGATATCTGAAAATCCTCTTCATTGCTAACACATGTGTTTCCTTTGGTGCTACTTGAAATCATGCCACATGTCCAACTGTCTGCATTACACCTGGTCTGGATGTTGTCACATATAGTAAGCTACTAATCATTGACCTGTATTGCCTCTGGTCTATAGAATTTGAATCATCATCTTTGCTCAACTTGCACCTGGTTTGCATAAGAGTGGTAACTGGTTTGCAATCTTCCATTCCGAACCTCTTTAGGATTTCTCTGATATACTTAGTTTGAGAAATAAAATTCCTTGGTTTCTTTGACATATATGAAGACCCAAAAATAAGGATATTCCTCCAAGTAATGACATTTTAAATTCATTATGCATATCCTTTGCAAATTTCTTGCTTAACTTGTCATTAGTACTTCCAAAACAATATCATCAACATAAATTTCAATTAATAAAATATTACCTTGAGATACCTTGATGTAGAGGTTGTTGTCTGCGCTTCCTTTCCATAGTTCACAGGGATTTTTTTCATTGTTGTTTCTGAGAATTACTCTGTTTTGAATGTGAACTGATGTATGCACTGCATGTGTCCAAAAAATATTTGTCAATTTGGAATCCATTATCATTGTTGGAGCCATTTCCTGTGTAATGATCATCCATTATGATAATATTCATTTTCTTTGAACCACTATCTGAACCAATCTATGAATCAATTATGTTGTCCACTATCATATATCTATCCAAACCTGCTAAGTGTTCTTACAAATCCATCTCTGTCCATACTTCCCAAGACTCTACTTGCACAATTGTCCATAATGCTGACCCATTTATCACTATACTATCATGAAGTCTTGATTAATCTATCAAACTATACTTCTGCTAACTGATTTCTCTGAATCTGTCTTCTCAAACCTTGCAATATGCTCGAAGGATGGTTCTTTGGTCTGTCATAGATATCGCATAGACTCCCCTTGTCTAATATTCATATTACTTGGGAGTCTCTAAGATGGATGGCTCAGAACAATTCCTGCTCTGATGTGTAGTCATCATCATCTTCATTGGTAGATTCATTATCTCTCTGAGCTTTGAATTCTTTATTTCTATCTATGGATTCATCTTTCACTACAATGCCTGAAAGTGCAATCTCTTGAACCTGTTCCTTATTTACCCGTCCTTCCTTTCTTTCAGTTATTTTCCAAACCTTTATGTATCTAACATCTTTCCTTTTCTCTGTAGAATTTTCTTCATCTCGTTTTATTACCAATCTTGCGATCTCTGGTGCCTAATCTTTGTTCACTTGTTCTTCCTATTTTCTTATCCATACTTTCTAATATCTGATATCAATATTATCTTTCATGGAAGTATCGATCATTCTTCTACAATCACTGGCTACGTGTCCATATTTATGACATTTGTAACACTCAATGTTACGTGCGACCACATAGGCACGATCTGCTTGAACATTTCTTTTATAATCCCCACAATTTGCAACCTTATGTGCAAAGTTAGTACAATAAAAACAATGACCATAAAATAAATTTTCATACCTGGCAGTGAATGATCTTCTTTGTGGCGTAGTCCTTCTGAATTTTTTCTTTGGCTGATCATAATCATGATTGAAGCTTCTTTGTGTCTTGAACATGGATGGTATTCTTGAAGATGTATCTTCAATATTTTTCTTAGATTCTGTTTACCATGATTCCTTCCTTTGAGTACTTCTGCATAACTTTTTTCTATTTTCTTCATTATTCTTTTCTAGCAACGTAGAGTGCTTCTCTTCATTCTCTACAATTGATGTGGATGTTTCTTTCTCTTCAAGGTTCTTGTTGATCTTGACTATTTTGACTCTTAGTGTGACAACTTATTCTTCAATATTCTCAACCTCTTCTTCTTTCTTGGTTATCTGAGACTTCATGACCTCTTTTGTTCTCTTTGCTTCTTCAAGTTGGATTTTCAATGTAATTATTTCTTCTTCCAGTCTTCTCTCTTCTTGACCAAACTCTTCCTCAAGTTGGTTTAAGTCATTGGTTCTTTCCTTGAGATGATCCATGGATATATTTTCTCTCTTTTCCACTTCTTCTTTTTGTGCTTCTAAACATTTATTTTGATATTCTAGAGTTTCTTCAATTCTTCTGGCCTCTTCTAGTTGAGCTTTTAAATTCTTGATGACCTACTGATATTTTTCGGAACCTTGAACACTTTGTTTTTTCTTCATCAATTCTTTCTTGGATGACTTGTTTTCTTCTCTTTGTTTCCTTAGATATTTAATTGCACTAATCACTTTTTCTCTGTAATCAACTTCTTCTTCATCATACTCTTCCTCCTCTGAATCTGTCTGACATGATGATCATGTTTCTTCTTGTTCTATATCTACATCTTCTTTTTCATTTTATGAATCTATGATGGGTGAAGAATATATGCCAGGTAACTTATCCCAAAGTTCTTTGGCTGGTGAACATTTACCAACTTTTTCTCTTACCAGTTTAGGTAATCCTTCCTAGATGAAATCCATTGCTATTTTGTTATTCTTCTTCAATTCCTTCTTGGTTGTAGTCTTTTCCATTTTTGAACTATCATATCCTATAACAACTGATAGCCAAATATAATGTCCCTGTGCCTGTAAAAATACTTCCATCCTCCTACTCCACATCTCATACTTAAAACCATAATGACCATTAAACATCGGTACTCCATTCTTAGAATAATCCATGATCTCCTTCCAGTGGTTAAACTGTTTCTTGAAGGAACCTCGCTCTGATACCAATTGTTGGATTACTGAGAGGGGGGGCGAATAAGTAATAGAGAAATTTAATCCTTTTTAACCATATAATCCAAGTGTTTTATCAATGTAGCATTATCATCCAATACTTCCAAGTAAATAAACATTGAAAAAATGAACAATCATACACATACATAGTACACCAATTTTTTACATGGAAACCCAAAGTGGGAGAAACCCACAAAATGATTTCTCTTATATGTCTTGAAGAATTACAATCATTGGAAGCACCAACTTCCTTTTTTTTCTAGCTGTAACTGGAAGGAGGATCCAACCCCCTAGTTTCTCAGGCTACAACCTGAGAGAAGCTCCAACTCCCCAATTATCTGGCTACAACCAGAAGGAGGCTACAACCCCCTATGTTCTCCGGCTACAACCGAAAGGTGGATACAACCACATGTCCTTTCCCTGTCCAACCACCCTGACGTATAAGTAGAATGATGGAACCATTGTCACACTATCCCTGTGAGATATACTGTTGTAAACCTGTACCAATCAACCTATACCAAACAACCTGTACAAATAACCTGAACCATGCATCAACCATGCATCAACCTGTACCTCAACCTGTAATTAACTTGTACCATAAACAAGTGCATCAACCATGCACCAACATGTACCAACCAACTTATAATCAACCTGTACCAGAAAAAAGTGCATCAACCATGCACCAAGCTGTACCTCAACCTGTACTATGAATAAGTGCATCAACCATGCACCAAACCTGTACAAATAACCTGTCACAACAACCTATCACAACAACTTGTCCAAGCAACCTATCACAACAACCCATCTCATCAATTGTATCAACCAAATCAGATCTAATCACCAATATCAATCACCAAGACAACTCTCAAAGATGTGCATCAATCAAGTATAACACAACAACTCATAATCATCACCAAGATCAATATGTGCTTCTAATAATACAAGTATGCTACATCATCCATAAACCACGTGTCAAAAATACTACTAAAAAGTGACTCCAACCATGTACCAAGTATGTACCAATCATGTATCAACTACTCATCAACTATGACTTATCAATATGTACCAACATCATCAACTATACACCTCATGTATGTGCCAACTCATCAACTACTTGTCTCAACCATATAACCAACATGTACCTCAACCAAATTCCCTCATCAATTTCATCATCCAAATCTGATTTGTAAATATGTAATAGACCTAGTGTATATGATCACATTCTTGCAAAACTTCCTTAACTTTAACAGCAAGAGACTAGCATTTTCATCAAACTTTTCTTTAGTCTCACATGTCTATTTTTGGATTAGTCAACAACCCTAACTTGAAATAATAATAACTTTGTACCTGTAATGAATAAAGATCTGAAACTGATACATAATGTTTTTCAGTGTGTTTTATGCAATTCCTCCAGGTGTAACTACTTGGAACCTCTCATAAAAGGAGTTATAGCAAGAATGGCATACCTTGCTGAATTCTGGCTTATTCTAGAGAGCAACCTTGTAGAGCATGCCCCACACGGAATATTTGTTGAATCGATCTGAAACTATTAAAAAACATACTATATACTTTACTATAACCAACACATTTGTTCTTACTGAATTTGGATCTGTTATGAAGAAGTTATGACATTTTTACCTGAAACACCTTTTTTTGACTAGTTTAAGGACTAACCACAAACCCTATTTTCCACGGAGTGTAAATCCAAATATACAATGACCCATAAGATGAATGTTTTTACCACATATACTTGGATATGTTTCCTCAATGGCATAGAAATTTCACAGTCTTAATCATTCTATAAAATTTTTTATTGAGAAAATGGTGAGATGACCTGTAAATAACATACGTTAGAAAGCATCATCAAAATAATTTATCCTTCCTTGAATTCCGGCCTTATTTTCTTCATCTTCCCTCAAAAATTAGGCTTAGATATCCTTTGATTACCTAAGACATCTATATATATTCAATATTCTCAATTGTGATTTAAAATAAGAGAGTCTTGCCTCTTATTTATACTCTCCAAGTAGCTTCCTTAAAAACATATTTTAGGTCACTTTGCCCACTTTCCTTATTTTAGGGTTAACCCACTTCTAATTTATCCATTAAATTTATTATTGAAATAATTTATTTTGTATTCACTTTGAATTATAATACACTCATCACTTCACTTTATTTTTTACCTTTTAAAATCTCTTAAACCACTTTGACTACTTTGACCTTTTGGGGCTTCTAGATGACATATGAGGGTCCTCCAACTTCGTAAGACCATAAATCTCAAACCGTGAGGAGTTATGTGACGTTCCACATACCACCAGAAATGGAATGACATGTACTATACATATATAATAGTATTACCAGAAAATGTATCAAAACTCATATTGTTATCCATCAAACAAACTTGGGCCCATTACCCAAACATGGGTTTTCCAACTTCTCATGGCCATAACTCTCTAACCGTGAGGAGTTATGTGACGTTCCACATACCACCAAAAATGGAATGAAAATAAATATCCATATAGGATAGTGTCACTGAAAAATTCACTGATCTTCATCTCATTATTCCACAAATAAGCATGGGTTATCTAACCATACTTCTAGGGTAACTCAATCCGCAAAGTGTCTTCCTGTGGGGGCTTTCACCATAAGGGGACCACTTTGTAGTTAATACATTTGTACTTATTATGAAACATGACAAGACAATAATGAGTCATCTTTACATCAAACAAACTTGGTTCCATTACCCAAACCTTTGTGCTACTAGAATTCGCTATCGTACTTTCTCCAAGGGTTGACATCAATCACTAAGGGTTGACATCAATCTACAATATCACTCTCCAATAGTTGACATCAATGAAAACCAACAATCCATACCGACTATCCATCAACCTAAGCCAATTGTCTAACAACTACTTCTGGATTATGTTAAAAAGGAAGACCAGGATTGGAGAGAGTGTTGGGCATACATGGATTTGTTGATGCAGACTGGGTTGGAGATATGGATCATAAAATATATGCAAGTGGGTGTGTGTCTAACCTATTTGGAGGAGAAATTATTTATATGAGAAAAAGACAGTCTGTAGTGGCATTCTCAACTACAAAAACTGAATACATGGCAACAACTCATGCAAGGAAGGAAACAATATGGTTACATAGATTATGTCGAGGTGTTGCGTTGGTATAGAAAGTTGTAAGGATAGATTCTGAAAGTAAGAGTGAGATATTCCTAGTGAAGAACCCGACTTATTATTCAAAGTAAATGCGTATTAATGTTCAATATCACTTTGTGAGAGACATTGTTGAAGAAAAGAAGGTGTTGTTGATGAATGTGGGCACTTTGAAGAATGTTGTAGATTCATTAACAAAACCAATGAACAATGAGAAGTTCTATTGATGTAGAGGATCTATGGGCACTTTTTCCCTATGTTGTTGACTATGTGACCCTGAAATCCCTTGCATGCAAAGAAAAAAATAAGTGGGAGAATGTTGGGTATGTGTTATATTCTTTGCACAATGTCCATTTTTTAGTGTTTTTTTGGCAAATGGTTTTCTAATTCCGGTTACAAAATTAGGGTAGTTGACTAATCTAAGTCAATGGATTGGGGGTTTTGGATTCCACTGGATAATACACACACACATATATATTGGGCTGAAGAAAGCTGGGAGAGGAAGCTGAGGCGTGGCTACTTGGGCTGAAGAAATATTTCAGAGTCCATGACTTCTCAGAGAATTTGAAGGCCCGAGTGGCCACTTTCAATCTGAACGGGAAGGCTTCCATCTGGTGGGAAGGCCTTAAGAATATGAAAGGGGTCCGCGAGGAGGACCTGTCTTGGAAACGGTTCGAGAAGCACTTCCGGAAGAAGTATTTATCAGAAAGGTATTTCGACGAGAAGGCTAAAGAGTTTTATGAACTCAAACTGGGACAACTTACCATGGAGGAATATGTCAACAAATTCCT
>ML777328.1:476618-528307 GCA_009831015.1 Picea engelmannii | reverse complement strand
TCAGGTTATGGTTTTTGGATTAATTTTTTTTAAATTTTGTTAGAAATTGCTGGAAATTCTGATTTGAATGATCGAGATTCTGTATGATTGGAATGCGAAAAAGAAGGATGTTGAATTTATTTATACATTCAAAAATGTAAATTAATTTAAATAACAAAAAATGATGATAAAGTTGAATGTTTAAACAATATTACTTTAAAAAATCTATTATTTAAATATTTCTAGTAATTTTGTTGCTGAAAGTTTTTTCCAAATGATTCTTATTGTAGGGTTTTGAGCATAAACTCTAAAGCTTTTACATATATTTCTATTATCATATATTGAAAAAATTTGTTGTAGTAAAAAGTTTTTGCTAATAATATTGTTGCAAGGCTTTAAGAATATGCTTTAAGGTTTTTACACAAATTTCAGGTTGAGATTAATTAAGCTTCTAATCATTGTACAAGTTTATGATTTAAATTGTTTTTTTAATTTACATATTTGTCCATATCTGTGAGAATGGCTCTGAGAATATAGAGTATGTTTTCATAAATTTACATCTTCTTTATATATTGACATCTATAAAACAACATGGGCTTTTACACAAATTTCCAGTTGGAATTAGTTAAGCTTCCAATCAGTGTACAAGTTTATAATTTAAATTGTACAAATTTATAATTTAAATGTTTGTTTTTTTTTTTTTAATTTGCATACTTGTCCATGTCTCTTTGAGAATATAGAGTGTTTTCATAAATTCATATCTTCTTTGTATATTGACACCTAGAAAACAACATCTGCATTGCATACTTTCAAGTTAAGTATCTTTTGATTTTTTTAATATTTATTTTTCATACTATATTATAAGGCTATATTATGAGATAAATTGTAAAATAAAATTATATATTACTATGTTATAAGGCAATATTGTCATAAATATATATACTTTTAGAATATTTGGAGGTTTTTCTATTAGACATATTCTATATTTATTTATTTTTTCTAAGCTCCATCTTAGATCCAAATTGATGGGGTGTATGTATATGTTTTAGATGAATTTTGAAATGAAATTAAAGACACCAAGTAAATGGAATTGAATGCAAAAAGAGTTGGTTCTCTATTTCATATTTTTATTGAAAAGAGAAATATACATAGATATTTATAGGTTTTATAGAGATCAATTAATTCCTTAGAAACTTCATCAAAATTGCATGCATACTTATCCAACTAAAAAAAGTCACACTATAACAATCTAGGATCAATTACTTTTCTTCATTTATTTCTAACACTCCCCCTTAATGGAGAAATGAATTCTCTATGATGCCTAGCATATCCCTACATATCACAAACTTTGTATTTCTTGAAGACTTAGTGAATATATTAGCCATCTCATCATTTTGGTTACAATACATCAAATCAATTCTTTTGATCGAATCTTTTCTCATATAAAATAATAGTGAGTTTCAATATAGTTTAATTTTATATGTATGATTTCCATCACGACAAGGGTTTGAAGCATGTTGTGGGTTCAAATATTTGCAGCAATCACCAACCTCTTTTTGGTACTATTGTAATCCATTTGTCGGGCCATACACTGTAAGAATCATAGTTGGTCCATAGGCACTACATGGATTTTTTTTCCCTTGGATTTGTGTTCACCATTACAAGGAGAACCATACATGGATCCACTACATCCATTGGTATACAACATTTTCAACACATTTCCAGGGTGTTCATGTTTCCCACGGAGGTTCCACCACATATCATTAAAAACATCTCTTCAATATCTCAAATGGGTATTTCACGGAATCTGATTTGAATTATTGGTTTGAGAGATATCATCAATTTAATCTTAGCATGTATTTGACCCAAGGAGGTCGCGTGTACCACCATCTTCAATGGTAGTTTTCTCCATCCTCGTGAAAATAAAGAAGGTATTACACATATGGTTGGAACGATCTTTTCAATATATCAAATGGTTATTTCTTAGAATCTCATTTGGCTTCCTGGTTTGAGAGATATCATCAATTGAATATCAACATGTTTTTGACCCAAGGAGGGTACACATACCACCATATTGAAAGGTCTTTTTCTCCCTTATCATAAAACTACAGAAGGAGTTCCACATATTCAATAAATCAAATGAGTATTTTGCATAATTTTATTTCGTTGTCTGGTTTATGATATATCTTTGTTTGAAACAACACATGTTTGTAACCCAGCATGGCCACGTTCCCTTCAATTTCATCCTTCTTTTTCTCACTCCATGGGACACCTCAGAAAAAGTTCCATATACCTATGGAAATATATCTTCAGTAGCACAAATGGGTCTTCAATAGAATTGGATTTCATCACATGTAGAAGAAGTTATGAATATATTTTTAGAAGGATGTTCACAACCCCCAAAGTCATGATGTTTCCATATTATTTTTAAAATTTTGGGATTTTATTAAAATTTATTTATTTTTCTACCCATGCACAACACCATTGTCAACTAGGTTATGGGTCAACCACAAACCCACAGTTATGGGTCAACGAAAAAAAACCCTTCTCTTCATTGGGTATTTTCATATTGTAATCATAATGGTATGATAACATGGTTTCTCTTTTTAGCATGAGTGAAATGATGGGGACGATCATTTTCTAAGGGGGGAGGAATGATCCAAATTTTAGGTGGTATATGGTCTTTATTCAGATGCAAAATTCATAAAGATATAAATATAATAGATTTTCCATGTGGATCAAGGATATGCCCACCTCCTCATTAATTATTTGGGGTAACAGGTTGCCCATATGGGTCAAAGAGAGTCTCACCTCTCCAAATTATTGTATTGGGTTTTATTTTATGCTTCTTAGTTAGCTCGGTAGTTGGATCTATAATTATAATAATAGAGACTAATTTAATGAGCTCTTTCCATTATTGTATAGGATTTTATTTTCCACTACTTAGTTAGTTGGGTGGTTAGATCTATTATACTAATAATAGAGACTCATTTAATGAGCTCTTTCCATTATTGTATTGGGTTTTATTTTCCACTACTTAGTTAGTTGGGTAGTTAGATTGATTATACTAATAATAGGGACTCATTTAATGAGTTATTTTTGACATTGTCCAAGGGACCATTTTGTAATGCTATATAAAGGCCTAGCAAGCCTTCTCATAAGATCAAATTACTCATTTTGGCTTCTCTCATATTTTTTATTGTTCATTGTGAGATTAATTAGCTATGAGTGATTTACTAGTAATTAGATTTAGAGGTGAGGATCCTCTTTGAGCCTCACCTCCCGAGTACTTCATTTACATGTTTTTGTCCATGCTTTTTTTCATGCAATATTAGCACATCTAATCTCCTCCTCTCTCGGCATTCAAACCAACTAGATCTCATCCCCCAAGATCTGAATCAACACTGGCTTTAATAATCAACAACAAATACATACAAACATATATTGAAGCAAGGGACACCACAAATTATACTCAAGAAACCCCCAAAGGGGAAAAACTATATTACATCATAACATTCACGTGTTTACATTATATTGTACGAATGGTCTCTTTATATCACCATAGTTGGCCATAACTACTAAGTCTTAATTAGGTAATTATAGCACATAATATCCATAACCATTTCCACAATATCTCCTTAAATCTCTCAACTCAATCCATGAGATACTCATCCCTAATAAATTTCCTTATCCTCATGTTTCACTCATACATAGATTTTTATTTATGGTCTACATCATTACAATTATGAACTCATATACATTAGAAAAAAAAAATCTCAGAGAAAAAATATTTGATATTCATAGTAATATACATGTTACAATCAACCAAAATAGCATGTACAAAATTACTTCATAATGTTGTCCAAAACATCCTATACCACCTCCCAACATATGTGTTGTATTTCTACTACAATTCAACAATAAAAGACAATATTATATTCTTCTACCTATTCACCAAAAAGAGAGAACATTAACTTCAACGTTCATTACAAGAGGAAATCCATGGCCTCAGTTTTAGTTCCTTAGAAGTACTCATAATACATGAATGCTCCTCTTTGTTGTTGTAGAGATTCTTTAGAATGCTCGTCCTCCTTGATATTGAATTCTCTTAGAATGTGATGAAAGGTGTTGGCCCTCAACCAATTTTTGTGGAAATGTTGGTCGTGTTTGACCATTTTTGGGATTTCGCTAGGCTGGTCGAAGAGGGAGTGACTAGGCGAAGCAAAGATCGCTGGATTGCGTCTCTTTTGCGGGCTCTTTGGGATTTTAGGGTTTATGTAACGAGTATGGGATATCGGCCCATGGGTTCAACCATGTTTAGGCCCCTTTTGTAATGTATAAATAAGTAGCTAGAGCTAAGTGCAAGCATTTTATAAGTGCTTTGTGAACAGACTGTGTAAAGGCTCTATGCTTTGACCTAACTCAAGGAAGGAGGATCTCGCGAGGTGGGTGCAAATATCCTATCCTTTGAGGAGTTGTCTTTGTGGCCCGATGCCTGTAAGAATATTGGAAAAGACTAATAAATAAGATAAGAGTTGGTGGACGTAGCCCCACACTGGGGTGAACCATGTATATCATGTGTTATTGGGATTTGTGAAATGTTATTCATGGTGTTTATTTATTTGTGTGCTTAATATGGATGTGTAATAGGTTGATCCATTGATGCTTAGTTCTTTCTATATGAATGAATGTTAGATCTATGATGATGCTATGTGCTAAATGATTGGAAGTGTTAGATATGTTTATTACTGCGCTATTATGTGTTTAGGGTTAATATGAGAAGTGAATAAGACTCATAACTTAATGCATATAGTTTGCTAAGTGCTCTGTTAAGTATTGTGATCATAGATCTATGTCTGAGCTAGGTTGTAGACAATTGATTCCTACAACCCCCCCTCGCCTCTACCTCGGGTGAGACTTCATTTGCTTCGTAGGTGTTGCCGAAAGGGCCGGTAGTTATGGTTTTTTTGGTGAGTTGTTGAAGCGTCAAACCCTGGGTCTTCCCCTGTGACAAAAAATGGTTCCATTGTCGGACCTGAAACTTTGATTGCTGGGAACTGAAGAAAAGAAAAAGATTTGTGCATAGATCTATTGCTCTAGTGCTCAATATTATACTTAACTTGTGGAGCTTTGTGCTAAGAAGAAAATTCTGATCCGAAGAAAAGAGGTAAGATCTTAAAGCTTTGTGCTCTGGAAAAGCTAATATAAGTGGAATTTTTTTCTTCGAAAGTATGAATCTAGGTATGTTTGAAAAACTTTGTCCTAGTCTGAAAACTAGGGCATGACTAGAAGAAAGAAGATTTGATTTGAATAAATTTGATAGAGTTAGTGAAAGATATGTTATTCCTATGCATAGAAATAATTTTTGGACTAACAAGTGGATGCAGGACCCTAGAAAGAATGTTTACAGATCGCAAGTCCATCACTCTGATCTCGTTGCGTAGTACAGGAAAGGTTGGAGATCGTTTAAGAGAAAGAGAGAATTGACACTTTGTTATAGTTGCAGAAGACCGGGACATATTGCTAAGGAATTCCCTGGTATAGTTCCTACTTGTCTTTGTTGTAAATTTGTTCGTCATGAGGTTTTGGATTTCCCTAGAATGATTGCTAAAGTTGAAGAGATGAAAAGAGACAAGAAAATTATGAAGAAGGTCAAGAGACTAAGGATATACTAGAGCACTAGAAAGAATCAAAGACTATATTATTGCAGATGAAAGAAACATTGAATGATCACAAAGACATCAATTTACCATAAATCTTAAAAGAGAAGAAGTGCATAGAAACAAGAATAGGAGACTTCGACATAGATTGTGTATTGGATGAAGAAACACAGGTGAATATCATGCCAGAAAGCACTTGGAAAACTTTGGGAAAGCTTGCTATGATCCCTTCATTAGGAGGGATAAGATTTTTTAAAGGAAATATGATAAACCTATGTGGAAGATTTACTCATGTACCTATGATAGCCCATAGAGCATCGACTAAAGAAGAATTTGATGTCA
Organism: Picea engelmannii; assembly: GCA_009831015.1. Lineage (NCBI taxonomy): Eukaryota > Viridiplantae > Streptophyta > Pinopsida > Pinales > Pinaceae > Picea > Picea engelmannii. The sequence continues at coordinate 522,326 of ML777328.1, read as the reverse complement.
TTAAGTTTGTTGAGAATAACACTCCTTTTTCACTTGTGTTAGGAAATCCCTGGATTGAGAAAGATCAGATCCGAAGGAAAGAAGAAGAGGAAGCCACATAATAAAAAAAACAATAATCAAGGGACTTCATAGCCAAGAAAATAGAGTGACTAATACAAGAGGACAAGTCGAAGAAACTGAGGGCCAAAGAATTAGCTGTCGAGGTTGAAAGAACACAAGAAGCCTTAAAGAACCTATCCATGCAAGAGAGAAGAGCCCCTACCCTAGAAATAGTAACAAAACAAGTATCACATTTGAACCCTTTGAAATACCCTCAGCAGTGTGAAGTTACTAGACTAAGAGAAAATAATAATAAGAATGGAAAGAGGAACCTAGAGACTCAAATCACAGGAAAGAAGGCAAGAAATATCAGTAAGAAGAAGGCAAAGTTAGATAGACTGCATGAAGTTCGAGAAAAGACTTCACAGAAGGCAGGCTTACAGAACTTGAACCTCTCCAGAATAATAGAACAATGCATAATGGAACTTCGACTCGACGAAGCTATATGACTGTTGGAGGTGTCCCCATTAGAAAGACACCCAAAAACAACTAGAAACACAGTTATTGCTAGAAATACCTCCATTGGACCATTGGGACCAGGCCATAATGGATGGAATCGTATTGATTGAGGCATGTCGACCCATTGAAGGAATTTGTTACATCGTTTCCTATTTAATCCTTTGAATGTCACACCGGGACCACTTTTGCAATCTGAAATATTTGAAGCCTACAGAGAATTGATTGCATATTGCATTGTACTGTCTAGACCTCGCCATTAGTTTGATTACCTTGACTGTTTGTTCACCTGCCCTAGTCATCTGATCATGAGTGTGTATGTCGGGCGACCTTAGTGCTGTAGAGAAATTGGCGGAAGAAATCTTAATCGACCTTATGGCTAAGAAGGTCATGTCCGCAAGAATACATGCCTCGTCGATGGGAGGAGTGCAAGCATCCCCCTCAATTGCACATCGATCTAGTCAAGCAACAACTAATAAAAGAAGCAAGCACCGTGACGATCTCGCGAACACAAAGCAGATCCTGTCGGTCTTGCCCGACTACATCCCACCTCTAGCTAGCGCGTTTAGTCATGACAATGTCACACATGAATTCAAGTACACTCTCATCACGACGTACCTTCTGAAGGGGATACGCGCAGTCATACCACAACTAGTAATGATCCCTAATCTTAAGATCAATGATTTCAACCTTGGAGACCTAAAGAATTATGTGTTTCTCGCACCGCATCGATACCTAACCAAGATGACTTGGAAGAAGCCCAATATAGTCCCTCGGCCATGGATTAAGGAGATCACGAGGTTCACCAACTTAAACATCATGAATATCGCCCACTTTGGAAGACATCAGGAGGTTAACACGTGCGTTAAAATCCTCCTGTTGTGCTACCATGGAGGTTATCTCTGGTGAGAGAGATGCGTGACTGTGGATCCAACGTTGATCCACATGATCACTAGATTGAGCATACAGGGACCGAACTCCTCAACAATTCTATCTAGGGAAGGCTATAGATCGATCCTTGGTGCAATGTATAAAGGAAAGGTCTACTATAATGTGGATAAGGGGAAGCAGGGTAGCCTCCATCTAAGATGGAGCAGTGCACCTAGCTTGTCAACTGATCATTGGCAAGCTCATCAGAAAGAACTAACCAACGCAAGTTACAAGGATCATCATCGACCTTGCAGGGAAGTGCATTGAGGGCATGCATATGAATTGGGTGAGCTACCTCATCAATGAGTTGGAGAAGGACTGGCGTGAAGTGTAGTACCAAGGCTATGAATTCCACTTCAATTGGTTATTAATTCTCATCGTGTTTGTCTCTTGGGAGATGTCGGAGGAAGAAAAATTCTCGGAAGTTGAGCCATCAGAGCCATTGGCCACAATGTTCACCACCTTTTGGTATATGAGCGATATGGTGAAGCAGTGGCAATGAAATGCGGTGTTTCACACTTACTACCTACATCTCACACATGCCATTGAGTCATTCCCTCAAATGACCCCAAACACCTTGCATACTTACAGGCCACTGGCAAAGTTTCGTGCAAGCCACCAGTTCATTTACATAACTGCACGCAGGGACGAAAGCAAGGCAGAGTTGCAGCCTTACTACAAATTGACTGACGAAGACATGGAGGAGATAACTAATGAATGACTGGATGAATTCCGTATACTAGTCGATAAGATAGAGCTCTCCGACCCTGACATCATCCGAATTCCTTTGGTCAACCGAACGAAGTGCGATGGATCGAGCAACGCTAAGAAAAAGAAGAAAAAGGAAGAAGTGTAGGAGATAAACAACGCATCAGAGGAAACTTCATTTGATTAACCTAGAGGAGGAGGAGGTGACAAAGTAAATCAAGAAGAGGAAGGGGAATAAGACAAGTAGGAAAAGGGAGTAGTGACACCATGAAAGGATCCCCTAAAAGAGGTTGAGATGTCAAAGAAACGGAAGGTTTCTCTGAAGAAACCCTCATCACGAAAGAAATACCGAGAGAATAAGTCTCAGTCACAGAATGTGCTCACAGTGGATGATGTTGACCTCATCATCGCAACTATAGAATATGCTTCAGAGGGTATCTTGCAGTGACATGAAGCAAAGAAGGAGACGATGTATGATAGAATCGAGGGGGAGATGAATGGGGTACAACAAGCTATCTATTTGAGCCACACAGTGTCTACTGCATCGTCTTCATCAGAAGGTGTATAATTGGGGGATGAGACCACCCAATTGAGAAGGATAGAAAATGCGACAAAGGCTCAACTTGGTCGAGTATAAGAAGAAAAAGAACAGGCCAGAGAGGCCTTGAATCAAGAAAAGGAGGAAACCCTAGAGAAACTTCTAGTTGCACAGCAAGAGAAAGATGATTTTAGATCAAAGTTAGAGGAGGACAGAGAGAAAATCCATAAAAATAAAGACCAGTTACTCGCGGAGCAGATGGGGGTTAGAGAGGCAGTAACTAGAGAACTTTGCTCTTGTCGGGATTGGCTCAGATAGAAGAAAACACAACCGAGAGCCAAGGAGGGAAGCTCATTGAAGTCATTCAACAACTTCAAGCAGTTCCAGGCACTCTGCAAGAAGTAAGATATTAGAGGGAAGAAACTGCCAGGAGCGTAGTAGAAATAATCAGGGAATTGGCTTCAGAATGTAAGAAACTTAATAACTGAAGCACGTAGACCTATGAGCACCTTGCAGAAGACTCGAAGCTCAGGAGATTGGAGGCACAATTCTAGGAGGCAAAGCAGAAGGCGTCAACCATGCAATCACAGTTGAAGCAACTTACGTCCATTGAGAAGATGAATAAATCGCAGGAGAAGTGCGTAGTTTAGAAGCAAGTCACTGCCATCTAGAGCAGAGTGATGGAGGTTACACAACAAATCCAGTCGATGCAGGATGAAGCCTGCACTCTCTTTGAAGAGATCGAGGAACAAGGATCACAATTGAAATAGGTGGTCACCATAGTGGAACATTCCCTAGAAGGGCCTCTCATCGAGCAAGTCATTTAATAGTTCTTTGAGTAGGAGGCTTCGATGAAGCAGCGAGTCAAGGGAGCTTGAGATAAGATCTAGGCCTTCGAAACAGTGTTTCCCAGATCAGAGTGAATCAGGACAAGTCACAGGTGAGTGTTGGGGTCATGTTGGCCCTCGACCAAGTTTTTTGGAAACTTTGGTCGTGTTTGACCATTTTTGGGACTTTGACAGGCTGGTCAAAGATGGAGTGCCCATGCCCCTTTTGCAGTATTTTTGGGATTTTAGGGTTTATGTAATGGGTATGGGATGTCGTCCCATGGGTTCACCCATGTTTAGGCCCCTTTTGTAATGTATAAATAAGTATCTAGGCATTGTAAGAAGAGATATGGTTAGTTATGTGCAAAGCCTAAGTGGTATTTGGCTTAGTGCATGAATGTGTTAAGGCTTACAGAGCTAAGTGCAAGTGTTCTGCAAGTGCTTTGTGCATAGACTATGTAAAGGCTCTGTTCTTTGACCTAACTCAGGGAAGGAGGATCTGGAGAGGTGCGCGCATATCTCCTTGCCTTTATAGAGTTGGCTTTGTGCCTGGGTTCCTATAAGAAGATTGGAAGAGACTAATAAAGAATAGAAGAGTTAGTGGGCATAGCCCCACACTAGGGTGAACCACGTATATCCTGTTTTATTTTGCTTTGTGAAATGTTATTCATGGTATTTATGTATTTATGTTCTTAGTATGGATGCCTAATAGGTTGATCCATTGATGCTTAGTGCTTTCTATATGAATTAATGTTAGATCTATTATGATGTTATGTGCTAAATGATTGGAAGTGTTAGATTTGTTTATTACTGCACTATTATGTGTTTAGGTTTAATATGCAAAGTGAATAAGACTCATAACTTAATGCATACATTTGGATAAGTGTTGTGTTAAGTATTGTGATCACATATCTATGTCCGAGCTAGGTTGTAGACACGTGAGTCCTGCAACCCCCCCTGCCTCAACCTCGGGTGAGACTTCACCTTCTTCGGAGGTGTTGCTTAAAGGGCCCGTAGTTAGGGTTTTGTTGGTGTGTTGTTGAAGCGTTGAACCCTGGGTCTGTCCCTGTGCCAACAGAAGGACAACCATTCAAAATAATAGCAAGTAAGTTGATTATATATCATAACTATGGACAAATTAGAATTTTGGATAGATATTTTTCCTTCAGCGCAGTCAATAGCTAATTTGGAGTCGCCCAATACATGTAGTTTTTTTATGTCCTTTTGTTTGGTTGTCTTTAGAAGGGTAAATTAAGAGATAAGCTCAAATTTGTTGTTGGTACCCCCTCTAGGTGCATATTTGATATAAATATAATTATTCTCATTGATGAATAAAACAACTCCAACTCCATATGAAGGCGGGTGCCCTTAAATGGCCCCATCAAAGTAACCCCACGATATTCCATAATCAAGGGAGGGGAGAATTAGATTGCATTGCTTTAGTTCTTTTGGGTATTCTTTGAATTCATAAGATTTTCTAAGAGTAAGTTCTGTTGTTAATTATTGAGACATCCATTTGTCTTTGAAAATAGTATAATTGTGGGCCCACCAAGTGTTTGAGATCATTATTCTTGGTAATTCAACATAAAGATTTACAGATCTGTCTTGGACCCATATCTTGTAGCAATCTTCTAGACTATCCTTGTTCCAATTTGACCTAGAAATTAGCTTGTCCTTGACTATCTTCGCTACCTGACCTGCATAAGGACAAGTTAAAAAGATATAAGTAATTGATTAAAAATTGGACTTGCAAAGAGCACACCGATTGGGGCCACACCAACCCATTTTTAACCAATGATCCCAAGTGAGGAGTTTATTATTCAAGGAAATCCAAAGAGTGATTTTTCATCTAAGTAGGCCTTTGAATTTCTATAACAACTTCCACCACCATTTAGGCTGAACATTTTTTCTTTCTTCCTACTAGACTGTATAACCTAATTTCATGGTAAAGGATCCATATTTTTGGTTTAGAGACCATTAGAGAGAGTTCTCAGACTCTTCTTCTAGAATAATGAAGTTATCATATAACCTTGAAATGAAAGAATCCCATTCTTCATATAAATAAACTGGTAATCCTAAAGATGTCACTTTGTGACAACTTGCATGCCCATGTGGATAACGGTCCTCTATATGAACATTGTGAAGATAGAAGACATGTTGATTCCTTATCATCTGAATAAGGGGATTTGAAAGTATGAAATTGTTCCTGACACCTACCCAAGAGTCCTCCCCCACTCTAACACTCTTGCCATTGCCTATTTTCCAAGCTATCCATTTGTCCACTAATGGAAATGCTTCCACCAAGTAATTCCAGAAAATATATCCCTTAGAGTATTGAACCAACAACTCAAAGTATTATTTTATAGTTAGGTTAGTGAAATACTTAGAGTTGATTACTTGGGTCCAAATAGCATTCCCCTAAGTTAAACACCATAGGTTCCTTCCTGCTAGTTCTTGAGTGAAGTGACGAATATCGTTAAGGCCCCATCCTATGATATCCTTTGGAGCAACAATGGATGGACAATTGGCTAAGTGGATTCCCCTAGGAAAATTATGACCTACCCATAGATATTTTCAACCAAGTCTTCTAATTGTCTCTAAAACACCTTTGGGGTTGGATGTGATGAAATTCCAGTAAACTAGAATTCTTTCCAAGACTACTTTAAGCACTAGAATTCAACCTTCTATAGATAACATTTTGAATACCCCAAGTAGAGATTCTTGATTCCACTTTACGGATTGTCCATCCCCAATCCTCATTTCTGTATAATTCCAGTTTTAGAAAGAGACCTAGGTATTTTACCCCTTCTTCTAGTATTTTCTTCTGAGTAGGGAGGATATTTAAAAATGAATTTGTTTCATCTTCGGAACATTTTTTTTTCAAAATGCATGATTTTTCCAAATTAATCAACATCCCCGTTTCCCTACAATACTGGTGAGAGATTATTTTGAGCATTGACAGATATCTTAAGGAGACAAAAAAACTACAAAGAACATCATCTACCCTCAGCAGGTGATAAACCATCTCTGACTCTAACACCTTTATTCCTCTCAACAAATCGTTAGAACTAGCCTCCTTCAGAATTCTACTTAAAGCTTCAACAATAATAAGAAAAAGGAAGGGGGACATGGGACAACACAATTGCAATTATATTGAGGCTTTGAAGAAACATGAGGCCAAACCACTAATCAACATTGCAAAGGAAGCACTCTGGAGACATCCCATTATCCAATTCACCAAAATTAGATTTAAACCCATTTGGATGAGTACCAAGCATAATAAAGTCCAATTTACCCTATCAAAGGCCTTCAACACATCCAATTTTAAAATGGATGCTTTGAGATTCTTATTTTTGATCAAATGGAGGAACTCTTGGGAAATTCCCACAACATCATGTATTTGCTTGTTCTGGAAAAAAACAAATCGTTCTTCTCCTCTAACTTCACTTAACATAGGTCTAAGTCTTCTGGCAATTATTTTAGAAATCGAATTATAAACTAAATTACAACAAGAGATAGGTCTGAAGTACTCAAAAGAATATGCATTCTACTTTTTAGGAATGAGCCATATAAACATAGAGTTAAGAGGCCCATGGATCTTACCTACTCTTTGAGATTGTATTTCTATAAGGAGTAGATCGTATTTGAAAAGGTCATAGAAGGATTTGAAAATTTCCATATTAAACCCATCTGGACTTGGGATTTTTCCATTTTGCAAAGAGAGAGCTGAGAAAAAATACAGTTTTGTCACTTCTTGTTCTAAAGTGTTATTCATCTCTTCTGTGAAAATCAATTGAAATTTAGTGATAACCTCCAAGATTTCCTGAATGGGGAAATCTATAAGAGATAAGACGAGGCTCTCTAAATATCGAGCTCTGACCTCTGCCTTCTCCTGAAACAAGTTGACCATTACCCCTTCCTCATTTTTAATTTTTCATATTGTGTTGAGGTTCCTCCTATGGTTGGAAAAACGATGGAAGAAATTAGAATTATTATCTCCTTCTTGTAGTCATAGAGCTCGAATTTTTAGATGCTACTCCTATTCATGTTTTATCAACCATGTGTTTGTCTTTTCTTTGAGTATTTTTATCTCTTCAAGCTGAGTCAGGCCAAGTGAACCTCCATCCACATTAGAGAGGAGAATTGAGAGGTTTCTTTTGATATCCAAGATTTCACTATGCATTTTGTATTTCCATATAGGGATCCATTTTTTAATAGTATATTTGTTTCTCTTTAGATTGGATTAAAATTGGACCATTAGAGGTTCAGGATTATTTGGACTCAACTTTTCCCAAGTGGAAATGACCAATCACTTAAAGTATTCATCTTGAAGCTAAACTTGATTAATTTTAAGAGGAGTAGGTGGAGATTTGGAATTTGAATTCCACCACACAGAGATAGGATAATGACCTGAACTCCCCTCATACTCCACTATCGATTTAAATATAAAACCCTTTTCCAATAATTTATTAGAGACTAGAAATCTATCCAATCTCTTAGCAACTCATCCATTCCTCGTTCTGAAGTTACGCCATGTTGGGGTGAGCTTCACTAGTTCTAGGTCGAACAAACTTGCAGACTCAAGGAGGGAGAGAAAGAAGCCTCTATGATGATCTTCTCTATGGTTTGGTCCCCACACTTCTCTAAGGGAGAGAGGAAAGTTTAGGTATCCCCCTATAATGAAGAGAGGATTGCTAAAAACACCTGTATATTTAAGATATTCCCAAAATAAGACCCTTTCATCATAGGGGCATATATATTGACATCATAAAATGAAAAATCATAACCTTCGTGTTTTAGTTTGACAGAGATGGAAGAAGAAACAAAGGAGAAGGATATATCCTTAAAGTCGAGATTACATCCAGTAAGAAACCCTACAAGAATATTCTATGCATCTACAGTATTGAAAGACTAGTTTTTTAGACAAGGGCTCATGATTTTAATGACGTCATCCCCTGAAAACATAGTCTCCTGAAGAAAAATAATATCTCATGTGAGGCTTAGGAGAAGCCTCTTGAGGTATAGTTTTTTCTATCCCTCCCCCCCAACTCCTCTAGAATTGAATGAGAGAATAATCATTTTGAATTGAGAGCCATGGCCCTCCATTCTCTAAGGGCCTTCGTAATGGTTGCTTGGGTTCCTTTCCAAATTTCAACAACTACTTTTTAATTTTACTTTGACAAGTGAGACTTTATTCTAGCTTGTGAGTCTAGAGGAGGGTCAAGATCCCAACCACCCTTTGAGGGAATGGCCTCTTTTAGGTGTTTTTTCGAACACATTGCATATCCTTTTGAAGAGGGAGATGGAAACTTCAAATTTTCCACAGGAGGGGGAGGTAGAGAGGGGACTTTAGTAGATGAGGGAGAAGAGGGAAGAGGAGGGTATGAAGGAGAAGGAAAAGGGGTGGCATGGGAAAACCTAGGGAATTTACCACTAGAGGGGGTCAAGGAAGGAGGTAAAGGAGTGTTGGGAGACACCTCTCCTAAGGAAGGAAGGGGGGGCGAAGCCTTAGAGGGATAAACCACATTCTTCGAGAGAGGCATAAAGGGAGAAGAGGAAGGGGGACAAGGGGAAGAGGAAGGGTAGGAAACCAAAATCACATCATTCAAATAATTTGGAATTGACACATTAGTGGGAGAAATATCATTGTTCTGCAAAATCGACTGAGTTTCCTAAAGGACTAAGTCTCCCATGGAAGAGCTAGTATCTTTTTCATTCCCCGATTTGTTGAAAACTTCCTTCTTCTTTCGATATACCAAGCATACCTCCACCACTTTTTCTCTTTTCATGGTGGATTTAAATCTCCAAACCTTCAACATGGGTTGACCCTAAGGATATAGACATGATAAAAGAGCCATAATGTGTCCAATTTCATGAAATTTGTGGAATCATAAGGGAAGACTCCAATAAACCACCTGCTAGTGCCATGTAATGTCACCGAAAATAATGTCAATGCTACCAACCAAATCTGTTGGACATGCACTTAGAAGAAAAAATAATGAGGAAACATGCAAAATTGGGAAGGACAATAGTTAGGAATGTAAAAGAAGGCAGACACGCAAAATATGGAAGAACAAAATTTGGGAGGGGAAAAGCAACATGAAGGACAAAGAAGGAAAATAATGCCCAAAAAATGAGTTGTCATAGAGTTTTGGGTTAATCGATTAGGGTTTTTAGCCCTAAGTTCTGTGTATCAATATGTTATGGGTTAGGTAGAATATGTTGTTGAAACATAGCTAAAGTTGTTGTTGATGTTGAAGTTGTGCTAAAGGTTGTTGCCGTTGAGAGAGTATATTGAGAATGAGAGAGAGTCTATGTTTGAAGGTCTAGGGAGAGTTTTGTAGAGATAGGCTTGCACTATAGAGTTGCTAGGAAGGATGGAGAAAGATATCATGATATATCTATTGTAAGTGTAGTGTGGAATCCTGAGAGAAATTACACAAAGAATAATAAAGAAGGCAACCATTGTGGATGTAGCCCAAATTATGGGTGGACCACATTAGATTTTGTGTCTGAATGTCTTTTTATGGAAATGTTCATGGATGTTCTATTTATGCATAGCTAGATATAGATTTGTTTGCTAGATAATTGATGTGCATTAATTATGAATGTTGCAATGAATATTTTATGTTACAATCTGAAGTATAATGGTGTTGAATAATTGAATTTACCAATCAACTAAGGGAAAAGAGAAAAAGGATATTGCACAAAGTTATATAAGTAGGAATGAATATGATGATTTCCTCCCATCCCGTCGTTGCTGCAGAAACTTAGTTCCTTCAGCTCCAATATATTCCTCGGGTGAGACTTCACTTGTGAGCAGGTGATGAAAAAAGGGTCTGTGTCCATAGGGTTTTTTTGTAGAATAAACTGAACCTAGGGTCTTAGAACTGTGCGACCAACAAATGATTCTATTGTTGGGAGATAGAATTTGGGATTGAGGGAATTTTTTGGAGGTCGACTAAGAAGGAGATCGCCAAATGGATGTAAAGAAAGGAACAAGAATTTTCTCAGAAAGAGAATAGAAACACTTGGATGAGAGACGATCAATGGATGAAAAGGTATGTGTACACATAGCTGCATGGGATCATTTTTGGTGAATTTCAATTTATTTTAACTAAGTGGTTAGGAAGATTAGTGGAGAATACTGTAATATACCAAACTTGAGTGTTGAGGAACTAGACTCTTCAGTTGGTAAGACAATTGAATTATGTAAGTAATAAGACTTCCCGTGCCGTTGATTTCTGGTTGAAGAGTATATTGGGAGGTTATATTACCGAATTTGCAGTTGATTGTACCCAATCATATAGTGTTGCAAAAAGGGATTTCTTGAAGGGTCCATGTGGAATGTTTATGAAATCATTGGGTACTTGGATAAATATGTTATTGTACGACAAGTGTGTGGTGATGAAGAAGTCTAATTTGTAGGGGGATTTGTGCACATAGGGAAATGGGGGATGAACAGTGGATAGTTTGAACATGGTAAAGAATGAAGAAACTAATGAAGAAGGAAGGGATAGACTAAGGATGTAGAGAATGAAATAAGGTGTATAAGAAAAAGAAGATGGGTTTATAGTACTATGTAGTGGAGGAAGATACAAGCAGTTGAAGGCTGGGGATGATAAGAGAGATTTGCACAATGATTTTGAGAGGAGATAAACCTTCACAATAGTCCATATCATAGAAATACTGCACGTACAAGGAGAGAAAGAGGATTCTCAATTTATTCTGATAATATAAGAACCGCTAAGTCCTACTTAGGTTGGATCCTGTGTCGACTCTATGACCCCGTGTGCATCACCTATATTGGAAGTAATAGTTGAATATTTGTCAAAATCACTCAGATTCAATAGAGGAATTTCTAATAGTAGTAATCAGAGCAGCGAGAGTAGTGTGTTGAGACGGAGTAGTGGAAGAAATGTGTCAAGTCAAAGTCAACCAATATCACCTAGGAGAGGAACTACACAAACCAACATGGAAGAGTTAGACAACACATTGAGACTACATGAGTTCTAGGGAGTTGGGTCAGACGACCCAAAGAAATATTTATATGTATGTGAAACAATTTGGGTTGCAAAGAATGTCCAAGATGAGGCAGTAAAGATTGCGCAATTGAAAACAACATTTAGAGGTCATGCATTAGTATACTATATGAAACTACAGAGTATTACACCTATAGGTCAAGTGAGGAATTTAGCAGAAGTTAGAAAAGTATTTTTGAAAGAATTCAAGAAACTGAATTCTAAGTCGCAGTACATTACAGAGTTGAAGGAAATGAAATAGCTGCAGACTGAATCCATTTGGGACTATGAAATAATATTTAAGTATTTTATGGGTAGATTAACATTCCGTATCCATGATCAAAAACTTCGAGAATGTTTTATTGTAGGACTACTACCACACATTTGTAGGTCATTGATTCAATAGAAGGTTGTGTCGCAACATGAATCTTTGGAGATTGTAATGAAACTGGAAGCATCTCCCATAGGATATGGTAGGGGGATGGAGAAAGTCCAGACTCAGTTAGCTACCTTGAGAATTCAATTGGTAAAAATGACAAAGTGGGATGAGAAATGGGAAAAATTATTGTGTAACAAGTGTAGGAATGAAGGCCACCATAAGGACAAATTCCCCGCTTTTCCACAGTATTTGGCGATTGGAAAAGCGAATCCATTACTAGGAGGAGGGTATTGTGAAATATGTAAGAAATGGGGACACCATTCACATTATTGTCCATTAGTAAAGAAATAACAGAGCACACCAAGGAATCTATTTTGTAACTTTTGCAAGTCAATTGGAAACAAAGAGAAGGATTATCGCGCATTTGATTTGATGAGAGATCACACTTCAAATAAATATAGGATTCAGGAGGAGAATTATGTGACATGAGGATGTGGTCCACAATATAACAATAAAAGAATATTTAATCCAAGAAACCCATGAGGATTTTGCAGAGGAAATGGAAAAGGAAATTTTGGAAGAGGAGGTATAGGACCAATAATATGTTACAATTGTAATCAACTAGGACACTTAGCTCGTGACTTCCTGAATCTATGTACAACCTCCACATATTGTAGAGCACTAGATCATGCAACATAATATTGTCCTCAACTACACTATAAGTGGTAGGGAAGAGGGAATCATACCCAAAACCCAAATCAAAAAATATAGAAGATGTTAGTTGAGAAACACAATGAAGGACCTCGAATAACATTTTTCATGTGTGGAGGAGCTAGAACAAGGGTTGATGCGACCAATGGAGGGAGGCTGGTTCAAAAATGGGTGAGGAAATCAATAGGACCTATTTTGAAATTTGAATCTTATCAAGAAAAGGAGACATATTAGAGGGAAATTAAAGAGATAATAGGACCATATTGGGTAGCATCAATTCCATCTACGCCTCCTGTTTGTGATCGTACTATACCATAAAATGCGCTTGAGAATCTAAGTACCCTAAGAGAGTTTATGAGAAGTTACGTATAATTGATGAAAGACAAAATTGAGTTGAATGCATTATGCGATATGATTGATCATTATGCACAAGAAAGGGAAATTCCTACCACACAAAGGGTAGTGGATTATGTACTATGCAAAAACAAGACCAACAAAGAGTTCATATTAAGTGTGCATATTGGGGAATAAGATGTGTATAACGTTATTTTAGGCTTGGGTTTTGATGTAAATGTATTACCAAAGAAGACATAGGAAATGATGGGGAAACCCAATTTCATTTGATCTCCAATCCAATTAATATTGGAAAACCAACACAACATAGTACTAATTGGATGATTAACAAGGGTACCTGTAAATATATATGGTGTGTGCAGTATAGTATATTTTGAAGTCATTGAGATTGTGGATGATATGCAGTCATATCCATTACTAATGGGACTTGAGTGGGCCTTTGACAATCAAGAGATCATTAATATGAAGAGGAGGGAAATTATATTTGAGGTAGGAGACTTGAAGGTTACTACACCATTGGATCCAACAAAAGGAAAGAGGTATATTGAACCAGCTAGAGGGAATGAAATTGACAACTTGTATAACATGATTGCATGGATGGATGACTATGTTAAAAAAAATACAAATGGTGTGATAAGGTGGAGAAGAATTACATTGTGTGCATCGAAATTAGAGGAAGTTCTGGAACATTGGAAGTAGATGATGCATGAAGTATCAACTAGATGACGTGCCCACATTACTCGATCATTTCATTGGATTGGAATGGAGCTATGTGACCCACCCAAATATGATGGTTTTAATGACATAGAATGTTTCCTATAGGCGTTTGAGTTGTAGATACCTGAACAAAAATTAGTATTGGGATTAGATGTTTTCTTGAAGGCCACTCTAGCTAGAGGGTGAGTTGCACATAAAGAGGGAATGGAAGATTGGTCGCAGTGTAGAATACTAATGCAAGTGATATTTGGTACCAAGGTTGAGTATTTTTCACAGAAGTATATAGGGGTAATTGATCCAACAATTCATGTTGAGAAGTTTAGAGAGATATGGAGTTTTATTCTGAAGAAGGAATGGACAAACAATTTTATACATACACTTGATGCAATTCCCAAGAACGGATACTTGGAATTGGAAATGCGAAGAGAAACAACAAACCGGGGTGAGCTAACTCAGAGGTTCAAGGTAACATTTAATTTTTAAAATGAATCTCCATTATTATATGAATTCTTACAGGTCATAAGAAACAAGATAATTTCATAAGAAGGGCCAATGTAGGTGGTACATGTGTGTAGTGTGAACATAACTTCTATGATTATTCATGAATTACTAGAATTTTATAATGTTTCTAAATAAAAACACGGTGAGGAAGATCTAAGGAATATAGAAGCACCTAAAACGGATGGGGAGCACTCATTAGAAGGACCATAGCTTGATTATGTTGTGTATGCACATCCATTAAAGACATGGAAGGTAAATATTGGAATAAAGGAAAATCCAAATTTTGCGCAGATATGCTATTATTAGAATAATGAAACTGTGGAGAAGATCACATATTTACTACATGAGTATCAATATCTATTCCCAAACACATTCTCAAAGATGAAGGGGATAACTAGTGAGTTAGGATAAATGAATATCCCTTTGAAACCAGATGCTAAAATAGTGAGATAAAGACCCTATAGGTTGAATCTAAGGTATAAAGGGAATCTAAAGGCAGAGATAGACCAAATGTTAGAAGTGGGGATTATTGAACCAGTGGTGGAATCAGAATGGATAAGTCCAATGGTGGTACAAGAAAACAAAACAATGGGAATCATGATTTGTGTAGACCTAAGGAATCTAAATTATGCATGTTTGCATGATCCATTTCCAACAACTTTCATAGATGAAGTGATAGAGAATGTAGGAGGGAAAGAGACCTATTCTTTCATAGATGGTTTTTCAAGGTATCATCAAATAATGATTGTGTATGAAGACAAACATAAGACTAATTTTGCAACATAGTGTGGGAGCTACTAGTACATAGTGATGCCTTTTGGGCTAAAGAATGCACCTGTAGTTTTTTCAAGAGTAGTTATAGTAGTGTTTAAGGAGTTTATTCATAAGTTCCTTGAAGTTTAATTATATGATTGGATTGTGTTTATTCTATTGAAATATCACATAGAATTAATTAGGTTAATGTTGGACAAATGCAAACAATGTGAGATTTCAATGAATTTAAAGAAATGTATTTTTTGCGTTCCTTTTGGAATTTGTTTGGGCCATGTGGTATGTAAGAAAGGATTTTTAGTGGATATGACTGAGATTGTAGTGATTCTGGACCTACAACTACCCACATTAGTTAGATAGTTGAGAGAAACCTTAGGTCATACATGATATTGCCAGAAGTTCATTAAGGGTTTTGCATAGATTACAAAACCTATGGATAAGTTGTTGAAGAAAGAGGCTAAGTTCCAGTGGAATGAGGACTACCAGAAGGGTATGGATACATTGAAGAAGAATTTAGTGACCGCACCAATCTTAATATTCCTAGATTGGAAGAAGGAATTTCATGTTCATGTGGATGCATGATCAATAGATTTGGGTGCAATATTATGTCGGACATGAGAAGGAGACTAGAACACTTGATTTATTTTGCAAGTAGGAAGTTGTCAATAACAGAAGATAATTATACTATAGAAGTTCATAAATTATTTTTTGGGGTATCACTTTCATATGTATATAGATCATTATGTATTAATATACTTAGTGAACAAGCCAGTGTTGGGTGGGAGAATATGTATATGGTTGTTGTTGTTCCAGAAATATGATTTTGAAGTTGTTGTGAAACCAAGGAAGTTGAATGCAGGACCATATAACTTATCACACATACTATTAGGAGATGATGTAGGGAATCTAGATGACAACTTACTAGATACTCAATTATTTGTAGTTAAAATGGTGGAAAACTACTTCATAGACATTGTGCAGTTTCTAAGTATAGGAACGACTCCTTCAGACATGACATTGGTGTAGAATAAAAAGTTAGTGGTTAAAGCAGTAGACTATCAGTTAATTGCAGGGAAATTATACAAGTTAGGTGCATATGGGATATTAAGACAATGTGTGTTAGAGAATGAGAGGCTAGTGATACTCTCATAATCGAACAAAGGAATTGTAGGAGAAAATTGCGCAGGTAAAGAAACCATGTAGAAGCTTTTATGTGCAGGGCTCTAGTTTCCTACACTTCATAAGGATGCTAAAGAATACTATTGGGAATGTGATGTTTTTCAAAGGGTTAGAAATCCATACAGAAGGGATGAGATGCATTTACACCCACAGGTTACATTGTAGGGATTTGATAAATGGGCAATAGACTTTGTTGGACCGATCAACCCACTAGAAACAAGATCAAGAGCTAAGTATATAATCAATGAGAAAAAGTATTTGACCAGATGAGAAGAAGCATCACTAGTAATAGACTGCACCACGAAAACTGTTGCGAGGTTTGTATTTGAGAATATAGTTACAAGATTTATATGCTTGTGCATTCTACTCAGTGATCAAGGGACACACTTCCAGAATAAGACAATTTATGGATTGACTGAGGAATTTCAAATTCATCATCAAAAGATCATGTCGTATCCCCCTCAGGCCAATGGGATCGTATAATCTTTTAATAAAATTATGTAGAATTCACTGACATAGATATACAATGTAGGGAGAGATGATTGCGACATAAAGGTTCCTACAATATTATGGGAATAGAGGACTACGAGAAAAAAATTGAAAGGAAAAAGACCTTTTAGGTTGGTCTATGTCCAAGAATCAGTCATGCCTATGGAGTTTATTGTGCTTAACCTATGCATTACAATTATTATTCATCTTTCAGACTATGGTGTAGTAGAGGAGAGATTGTCATAGTTTCTATAGCTTGAAGAAGATTCATTTGTTGCAGGGTTCCATCAACAAGTTTAGAAGGAAAGAGAAAAGGCATCACATGATAGACATATTAAAGAGAAAAAGTTTCAAGTGGGGGACTTAATATTACTATATGAGAATAATTTTATGCATCACCTAGTAAAGTTTCGAATTCATTGGTTAGGACCATATGTGATTAAGAATGTGATGGAGTAAGGTGTTGCACAGTTGGAAGCATTTAATGGAGAAGTCCTAGGAGGAATGGTGAATGGCAGTTGGATGAAACTTTATAGGGATAACCGACCAATATGCACTAGTATGAGATGCACACAAACACATGTACCATAGTAGTGTGTTATAATAGGAAAAAGAAAAATAAAAAGTAAGAAAAAGTAGAAAAAGGAAAAAGAAAAAAAAAGGGGAAAAAGAGAAAATAAAACCAAAGGTAAGACAATAAGAAGTAAGGGAGATACATCGATAGGACTCACGTAAAAAATGTAAGTGTTTCAAAGATAAAAGAAACAAAACAAAGATATTTAGGCATGCACAGAGGAAATGTGCATAACATGACCATAACAATTGTTAAAGGCATTAAAAGGGTGGAAATGATGGTTAAAGAGTGTGAATGACAAGTCATAAAGACGACGTGTAGTCATAAATGGAAACAATCGTCGGGAATCATGATAGAATGGCAATACGACGTACAAATCCAATGGAGGATATGGTAATAAAGAAACATTAAATAAATCATTCATCACACCACTAGTGGATGAGATAGCTAATTTAGGCGTAAAGGTACATGGACAACAAACGAAGGGGCACAAAAGTCGTGAAGGGTTGAAAAGCATTGGTTATTGTAACTTAGAGTTGCATGTGAGTATAAGAGAGTCAAGAACCATATTGGAGAGATGAGAAAAACCCTAGAGATGAAGCAATTTGCGTTGGTAACCATTTACATTAATGGAACCACCAAAAGAAACAACTCTCATACCAAATAAATCTTGAACAAGCATGAAAACAATATAACTAGAGGTTGAGGAGATTCCGAGAGCCTCATTGTCAGAGTTGAGGTTTCCCTGATATTACATTCCTCCAAGGAAGGTTGATGCCCCACAAATGACATTGTAGAAGACTCCCTACTATGAATTAGTAGCGTATGACATCCCAAATGGGGTCATTGTGGATGAATACATGTTAGGGAGGGTTCCACAACTGGAATATGCGGACCACGATATTACAGACATGATGAAGTTCCCTAAACTTGCACCACACCACTACTTGGAATTGAAGACATATCTAAGAATGAAATAGAGCGTACCAGTTCCAAAGGCATGGGCTAGAGGATGAAAGTGATAAATAATACTAAACTTGTTCAACATCCCATATTTCGGGTGGAGCAACGAGGTGAATGCATGCATTAAGTTTCTCTTAAATTTTTCATGGTGGATATATGTGGTTGGATAGGCCAATATCTATATATATAGATCGGATTGCAGGGATCATAGGCTTACCAACGTAGGGAAAATATCCAAATTCCTTATTTGTAGACAAGAATAGTGACATGACTCTTTCAAAGGAAATGGGGAAAATTTTCACACCGTTAGAGGTGTGTGGGGTTGGATGTTCTTAGCATATGAAACCCAACAATAAGGATTGGGATATAGGAATTGGTATGCAAGTTACTAAGAAAATGTAGAAAATACCAAGTTCTAGCAGGAGTGATAGCTACAATCGATAAGTGCATCGAAGGCGTATCGATGAACTGGGCGCCTTACTTATTAAACCAATTCCTCATTGACTACTCATAAGCATAAGATAGAGGCATGGAATTCCATTATCCATGGCTGCTAATTCTGATTGCATTTGTAGCATGGGAAGATCTAGAGGATGCATATTTCTTGCGACTCAAAGGTAAACCATGCTTTCCAGCTAAGTATCATAACTTCAAGTACACAAATAACAAAAGAAGATAGATCAACACTAAAGTGGAGTTCATCCTATATGGATAAAGGATTCATAATTGCATCAAGGACACACCATGCATTTCATTGTAGTTGGTAAAGGAATACACCTTGATTCCATGGTTCAAGTCATAGCAATACCATATTTATATAAAAGAAAAGAAGGACCCAAGAGAGGAATGGGTCTAGACAAAATACAAGATCATGGAATAATATATCCAACTAATCATGCAGGATTGGGATCCAGAATGGAATATTCTAGCAAATGAAACATAGATGGAGCAACTTGATCATGACGCAGAAGAACAAGGTGATGGATAGGGAAATGAATAGGGAAGATACACAAAAAATGTGAAATAAACAATCGAATATAAGAGGAGATACAAGGGAAAGGGGCCAATAATAGGTGCATGCAAGAAGATGAAATCCCATAGAGTACCTAAAAACTATACTTTGACAGATAACAACATCAACATAATTAATTATCAATTGAAGGATGTCGTAGTTGAAGCAATTGAACAAGCAATGTGCAAACAAGAAGAATTATACTAATAGGTGTAGGAATAGTTAACAACAATACAACAGGTCTTGGAAGCAGTAAGGATAGCACGAGATCACTGATCCGGAGAAGGACCATCTACAAGCCCAACCAAAGAAGTAGAGGCCAATACTTCCTATTTTTCACAAATGGCAATAAGAAGCAGAGTGTTGAAGATCTCACTGGATGTTGGGTTTCCCACACCTGATATATAGGATAAGGTACAATGAATTAGTCACTTGGACTTAGTAATTTCATAGATTCCTACAAGAATACTACAAATATTACACATCGACATTGTGCAAGAGATACGATTTCGTGCAGATTCAACAACAAGTGAGTTGGTGAAGGTTGCAACAGAGAAGAAAAAGTTGCAACATAATTATACAACCACTTTATAGGAAAAGAGCATGGCCGAGGAAAAGGATGACATGATATTAAAGGAGAAGAGTGAGGTTGAGGAAAATGCTGAGAGAATATTGAAGGAGAAGGATGAGGCTTAGCAACAGAAAGAGCGAATACAAAAATCCATCCAAAGACTTTACAAGGATATTCTACAAATGTCGATGGTGGTAGAAGCCACTCTTGAATAACAAGTCTCAACAATAATGGAATTCAATAAAGGCTTCCACAATGTGATCAAATATCCTCACACCATTCTAGGGACACCCCCTGAGGAAAAGGAAGAAAGAGAAATAACCGCTATGACCTCAGTAGCAAGTATTAAGAGACTAGAGGAGGAATGCACAAATCTATGTGAGGAAAGTAGAGAGATTTGGATAAACCTAATGGATGATCCATAAATGAAGGTTGTGGAAGTTAGATTAGCAGATGTGCAGGAAAAGGTGCAGAAATCTTCGGTGAACATAAGTACACTACTAGCAGCTAAGTGCATGATGACCATCTTGGAACAAAGGCAATCATACAATGAAATAGAAAATATAAGGAACCAACATAAGATTATGCACCAACAATTACTACTACTGGAGGAAGAGGCACTAAGGGTAATAGGGGAATTGGAAGCTGTAGTAGCCAAGGTAAATAAAGCAACACATGATAGTGAAGAGAAACTCATGACCATGACTGAGAAGGTCATAGAGGAGATTTTGGAACAAGAAGCAGAAATCAAGAAAGAAGTCACAACAATAAAATAAACATCCCAAAATTTCATGGATTCATGGAGGGGCATGACACAATAGACTTGCGTGTCTCAGGATGAGCCACAAGTGAGTATTTGGGGCCCTTTGGATAGGTAGTTTGAAGAACGAAGAATGAGGGAATGCTTAAAAGAAGGAAGGTTAATAGTTAGGCATGCAAAAGTCAGTAGACACACAAAAGAAAGAAGAACAACAGTCGGGAGGGGAAAAGTAGTATGCATGCCAAATAAGGAAAAAAAGGCCTGAATAATGAGTTGTCATGAGTTGTAATCATGAGTTGTCATAGTTTTTTGGGTTAATCGAGTAAGTTTTTGAGAACTAAATTCTATGTATAAATATGTAATAGGTTGGGTAGAATAGGTTGTTTAAGCAAAGATAATTTTTTTGTTGATGTTGAAGTTGTGCTGAAGGTTGTTTATATTGAGAGAATAAACTGAGAATGAGAGAGAGTATATATCTGAAGTTCCAGGGAGAGTTTTATAGATATAAACTTGCACTGCAGAGTGGCTAGGAAGGATGAATAAATATATCATGATATATCTATTATAAGTGTATTGTGCAAGCCTGAGATGAATTGCACAAAGAACAATAAATAAGCCAGGTGTTGTGGACGTATGCCAAAGTCTAGGTGAACCATGTTAAATTATATGTATGAATGTCTTTTTATGTGAGTTTTCATGGATGTTATATTTATGCATAGCTATATCTAGATCGGTTTGCTAGATAATTCATGTGCAATGATTATGAATGTTACACTAAATAGTTTATGTTGCAATTTGTAGTATAATGGTGTTGTATAATTGAATTTACCAGTTAACTAATGGAAAATAAACACTCGATATTGCACACAAGGTAGATAAGTAGGAATGAATATGATGATTACCTCTCATCCATTCGTTCCTAAATAAACTTGGTTCCTATAGCCCCAATAGATTCCTCAAGTGAGACTTCACTTGCATGCAAGTGATGTCGAAAGGGTCCATGTCTATAAGGTTTGTTGGTAGAATAAAATGAACCTAGGGTCTTACAATTGTGTGATCAACTTAAACCTCACAAATATTAACCTTGACCTGGATAAAATCCTAGCAATGGTAGTTTTTTGAATCCTAGTTGGGCTCAAGCTCTAAAAATGAACATATTTTATTTCCAATTACTTCTAGAGCCACTTTGGTCTAGAATGCTAGAGGTAAACTAAGAAGTATGTCCCAGACCTTCATATGTGAAACATGCTCTATCATAGGAACAAAATCCATAGTCTAGGGCTTGAGAGAAAGTCTCATGTGACCCAAGACCAACTTCTCCTAAGTAGTTCCTCGCAATATTTCTCAAATCTTAACACAAAGGAATTCCATCCCCTGGAAAAAACATGGGCCTCTAGGGAATAGACAAGTAATGGGTTCCATTCATGGTCAATCCAATTTTGGAGGGCCATTTCACCAAGTGATTTTACATTAAACCTTCCAAACAAAATTCTACCATCAAAGTGAGTAATTTCCCATATTGAAATGTCTTTTCCGATGACCAACCTTATAGGGCCTCCTTTTTCTCGAATTCACTTTGGTTTATTTTTTTGTCTATTCCAAGAAAGACTCTGTGTCAAACCTCTATTGGACACCTCTACTTTTTTTTTCTCCAATCCAAATTTCAAGTTGCATGAAACATACAACTTATAATTCGCCTGCATAGGAGAGTTGAACATATGGACTTTTGTAGAAAAAAATACTCCATTATCATGATTTCCAGGGCCTCTTCCCACTGTTGAGAAAAATAGATGAAATGATCTTACTCAAGAATTTTCAGATCTTACATCGATAAATAAATATTTATGGGAATATCAGCCTATGTTTATAGCCTTCAATTTTTTTTTCTTAATCCAGAAGTATTGGTTAAAAGGGCTTAGGATGATTTTTTTATAAATGAAAGATTTCTGAAAAAATCAATGTTTATGTAATTTTCTAAATATAACAGATGCATAAATAAATGTAGAGACATAAGTAGAAATACCAAGTCAATAATAAACATAGATGAGACATAACTAACTCACTTATTTCATTCCAATTTATCGAAGAATCGTTCTCTTTACAAAATTCCCTAAGGAATTTTGGACCAAAGTCAAACATAGATGTCCCTGATGAAAACCATACAAAAGAACTTCTGACAAAAATTAAAAAAATGAACTTTAAAATCTAGATCATCTTGCCACAGATTGTTGCCCACTTGACTCTGCACAATATCTTTTATCAGTCATGAAATTTAATTCACAAACATACAAGTCTACAAAAACTATGAAAGATAGATCAACATATGTGAAAACAAAGTGTCTAAATGATGTAATTCAGACTTGAATCTCTTTGTCTACAATAGGACCCTTCTATCATAAAAGAGAATTAGTCTTTTAATCAATTAAAGAATGAATGAAAACTAAATTATCTCAATAAAACTCAAGAGCATACCTTAGTATGCTTTCTCCTTGTATTCTCCTCCTCCTTTTGCCTTTAAGAAATCATAATTAGCTGAATTAGTTAAACTACCTCTTTATTTAAGTTAACTAAAACTCAACCAACTTTTTAGTTTAGGGGGGGAATTAATAAAATAATAAGGGTCTTTAATAAATAATAACTAGTAGGTAGGACCCCTAGTTACTCCCTTTAGTTTCTTTAACAAACATAAACACAACTAGTTAATCAATCAAACACATCCCTCTTTGTGGCTCCCATCATCACTCTCATAATTTGAAAATTAATATCAATGATATTTGAAACCATATCCAAAAGAATAATGTGTTGTCCAAAACATCATAAGTCAATTGTTCTCAACAATCAATAAACAAAAACACTCAAAAACCATATTGTCCACTATGGGAGGCAATTTTCCCCTTGCTGTTGTTGTCTCCCTTTGATTCCTCTGAATTTTCCTTAGGCTATGTGAAACCTTTAGGACTAATATCATTGATAACATGAAAGAAATCATCTCTCAAATGCTTGTCAGATGAAATATATTTGGCAGAGTTATTTGAGGGAGAGGAGGGGGCAACACCAACTTTTCCTTTATCAGGAGCATGGTGGACTTTGGTTTTTAACATTTTTATTGTGTGGGAAGATTGTACTGGTGAGTGTGAAAGGGTAGGTTGGAAAATTTGGTTAACCTGTGGAGGAGGAGTAGGTAGAGACAAATTGGACCAGCCACGATGTTGGGATACTACCGGGTGGACAATCTCTTTCCATCCATAGTTTTCAGGGACTTTAGGTTGTAATGAGACATGAGGGGGAACTGGGATGCCAAGGAGATGTGAGGCTTGGAAGGGAGGCCTTTTTTTCCTAGGTTGGACCACTCCTTGTCCAATCTAGTTAAAAAATCCATCTTGAAATAACTTTCTCAAGTCTTGTAACTCTGCATCAAAATGTATAGAAATTTTTTTTCCTTATAGGGCCCCTGTTCCAATTTCCTCTTCCCATGTTAGCTCGACCATGGATACATGTGCTAAAGAAGCTCATTCTTGTATGCATTAATTATTAGAAATTATTTTCTTCATCAAACCATACATGACATCTCTTTATATATGAAACAAAGTTTGGCTCAACAACACATCAGACTAATGGAATCCAATCCATAAAATCATTTAATATTTTTCAATGGGTAGAGGGTGAATAAGGGTTCTGGGATATATGAGGGATTGTATTGAGCGAAAAGTGGTAAAATGAAGGGGGTAGATCATGATTATTGATCATCAAATCATCAAACAATCAACTGTATTGTAATAACAAAACATATCAACTGTAACTCATCCACGTGCCATCCTTCAACTACTATAATACGAAGTTTTCATTTAACTATAATTTAATTTTAAGAACAAGGAGTGAATAGTGAATATAGGAAGGTGAGGGGACTTGTAATGTGTGAAAAAAGTGAGAGAATGATAGATAAATAACGAATATTGTTCATAAAACAAATCAAGTAATCAATAAACATAACTTTGTACCCAATACAAAAAATACCAACACTAATTCAATAATTACTGTGTATCAAAACATTTCACTGTTCATCATTCAAATTCTTCAAAACTTCTCAATTAGGACAGTTTGCAATCATACTCATAATCAAAACATCTTTCAATAGTCCTGTTAAGAAATTGCTTGGTCTCTATTTTCTTTCCTCTCCTTTTAAGAATCAAAATAAAACACACAACAACATTTCTCCACCTCTATCCATAATACATTGCTATAAAAATATCATACATTGTCCATAAATTCACAATCGGCCAGTTAAAACATATGCATAGGTCCCTTCCCAAATTGAACAGACTTCTAAAACATGCCTTCTTTCATACATTCTTCAACATATCAACCAGTAAGTTCTTGTAACAAAACCACAGTCAACATAAACCCAAGCTTCATCATTGTCAATGTAACCATTCATAACATGCACGATAATTCCATAATATATGCATATTGACATACCAAAATACACACACTTACCAATTGCATAAATTGCTATAACCCTGATCGGGCCTAGTGAAACACACGAGAGTCTCCAATTTGCAATCAACACCCTGTTGTAGAACACAATGATTAAAGGTATAACAAAAAAGAGGTAGCCTTTTGACTGCATATTATTACTCATTCTCGATAAAAAAAATTCAACCAATTTCATCATAGGAAGACAATATAGGGACTTGAAAAAACATTCCATAACCACTCCACTTGATAACCAATCTTTGACCACCAAAACGATACCCAACATGCGCAAGAACCGTTGGGGATTTTGTTTTTTAAATTGGACTCTGTCACAACAAGTACAAAGAGGTAATCAAGAGTGTGCTCAGTCATCAATAGCACAAATAACTTGAGGTCCTTAGAGGCATATAAACCATAGGCAAAGACCCTTTGAAACACCTATAGTAGAAACTGTGGGGTTCCTTATAAATCTAGGTCTAGGAAATGGCACAACAATTATCCACAGAGGAAACAATGATGGGTGGGGTATAAAAACGATGCACATAGTGTGTCTTGCATTTGCATAGGAGAATCGAATATTCACTGGATAGTAAAGGTTACCTAGAACACACATAGGTATAACCTCTGTCTATTTCTTAAGAGCTGAATTATTTAACAACAATTCCAGTGAGGAAGCATAACATGAGGCATAACTTATATCACCCAAAAACCATAAATGATATATATCGACGTTATGACCACCTTAAGACCGATTCTTGAAATATTTTGGTTCTAAGCCACTCATCCAATGGCCATGACTCTGGAAAAACAAACAACAACGAAATGGAAGTACGAACACGATTGGATAGGGATACACCCATGACTATGAGGAAGCAACCAAAAACAATACATAGAGCGAAACCCTCCACCATTAAAACACATAGCGATAATACCCATATTTATTTAAAAATCCATAAAGACCCACCATGATTTTAATCAACAGAGAAACCAATGAATGCACAACTCAACCAAAACCAATTCTTTTAATTGCAATCCAAACAATTACACAATCATTCCAAAGAGAAAAAACACACATTTACATAGTTGCAATTCTCAAGAAAACACAAACCCAAGCATTACTGAGCCATTGTTCATTCATACACAGAGTGTAATTCATCGATGGGGTGAAAAAGAACCATACTTGTAATAAAGATCTTAAAAGGGCGAGATGGCCAAGCGTTTTCTTTCCAAGCCTGAAATGCGAAGCTTAACCATCAGCAGGTCAAAATGCAACAAGAACCATACTAGGGTGATGGCCTAATGGGGGGAGTATCGAGTGACGTGCATTTGATGCATGTCACTTCCATCTCTTCTTCTATTCAATTCTAAATTACAAGACAACCAACACTCACCATATGATTTAAACCATGTAATCAATTTCCAAAAAATTGAAATATGCAACCACATTCCTTTCCAAATGCGCCACCCAAAACATTCACGTTAACCCTTGCCAAGTTTTCATGCCATACCGTATGCCTTGCAATATCATATGCACCCCAAAATAACTCAAATGAAAAATTGCATAGCCACTAACCAACCATATAATAGTTAGGACTAAAACTAACATGTTTTATATTTCCATTTGGACATAACCTTTAACATAGCTTAAACATAGGCCCTTTATTTTAGGATTGTTCCCATAAGTTTCCTCTCTTTGTTTTGGTTATGTCATTACTAACATATTTCTTGTGTATGTGTAGCTAGGTAATAAATCATGGTGACATGATTAAACATAGCAATTGTAAATATATGCCAATCATAACATAAAAATAAATCTTTAAATAGCACAACATCCCATAAAACGCATCATCGACTTTTTACTATATCCAAAATGAAACCATGACTGTACTGGAAACCTTATAGGACCCTGTAAGAAGCATCGAGAAAAAAAAAATGTGTGATATGACTATCTTCGAGTCTCTGGTCTACAAGGGGGTTCCACCTACTTGTATTATATTATTAACATAGTTTAAATAATAGGGATTTAGAAATACTTTGCGGGATAAATTCCTTGTTGTAATTTCAATTTTCAAAACCCACCTCATTTACTTCCACTGGATCGATTCATCCATTCACATGCTTGAGAGATAAACTACATTCATCTGTAACAGCCATGTCGTTATGACTACATGCGACAGACCACATTTTTTTTTTGTTTTGTTTTGTTTTAAGAAGGACAGGAACACAACAATGACAACATTTAAACAACACAAATTGACGATGAACACAACGCATGTAGATCAGGCAACAGACAACACCGACTCAACATACTAGCACATCAGGTAACTTGAATGAAACATGCAATAATTAGAGGATGGATAAAAATGACTACCCACCCGAAACAAACAAGATGACACCTAAAGACTAAATGACAACATCAACAACCCAACACAATGGATTCCATGACTAGTAACTAGATACCTCTACGAAATGCAAAACTGAATGCATTGAGGTGTTAAATAACCAAGTACCAACATCAATTACAATGAACAAACACCCTTATTGGGAAGCACAAGACTCCAGCCAGTTTATCATTCGTGTCTATCCATTAGGGCGCGCAATGATCCCCTCATCAAGAATCATGCCGTTACAAGTAAATAGGTGTGACAGTAACCCTAGCGCAACATAACAAATCTATACCACTAACCCAAGAAAAATACAATGTGCTAGGAGATCGAATTAACTAACAAAATAAAAGAAGAATATACCCATGCACCCAAGCAACAAGACGACAAGATGCAAGGTGACAACACTCACATTAAATTGCACAAATTACTGAAGGATTTGTTGCTTCCTGGAAGACAACCTATGTGGTGAAACAACTATGACTAACCCCCACCCACAAATCGACTTAAGGCGCAAGGCGCATAGTTACCACTTAACTATTAAATTAATAATTTTTTAGCTAAGTACATAATAACCCTACACCATTAATCTTGCGCAATTCTATTAGACTATTTCCAATAAACCATAAACCATTGACTGTTAATCATTACGTCTAACTGCAAATGAGTGAACTATTATCATTGCATTTAATTAATTGTGGCATAAGTTAAAAGACTGACACGTAAGATAGATACATGAACAATGGAAATCGAATACGATTAATCTATTGTTTACAAGAATCAAAGGTAACAATAAAAACGTTGACAATCCATATAAGAACGTTGTTTATCGTATTCTAACAAATAGAACAATGTCATAATGTTTGGGGTTTAATTGAGAAAAACTGAATAAAGTCGAATACGAATATTTTTTGCCAAATGACTGAAGCCATCATCATAGAAGGATGCTTTGTATCACCTGATGCTTTGCTCCAACCTATCAAGGTAACAAACTGATACTCATTTCAAAATAATCATCTTAGAATAAAGTAAAATAAACATTAAACTTTGCAGTTTATTTATCCTTCAGGTAATCGATTCCCACAGACTTAAATTTATAGCTGAATTATTTTCATCATGTTATAACTTGGGATTACATGAGGGACAACGAATATTCAATCGCACTATACCAATAGTATTCAAGCTAGATGACCTTAATTTGATTACATAATTCACATGCTATGCTTACTGGAATTTTCTTTAATCTGATTATTCCATGTGAAATGTCCCAGAAAACACTGTCTATCATTCACATAAAAAGAAAACAATGTCTATCATTCACATATAAAATAAAAACACTTACGAAAACGCTATCCATTAACATCATTATAATAAAAATGCTATCCATTAAAATCGATGTGTATTTTCACATGATATCTCATGAAATCGCTAATACATATAATATTGTTCATGATAAACGCTACCAATGTTGTTCATATAATTGATAATAATGTTGTTCATTATATACTATAATATTACTGTCTATTATTATACATAATACATATAAAAAAAATGTTCTCAATATAATTAAGATTATTGTCAAACGTTGTCATACCATCAACACTATCATACAATCAAGATTACTGTCAGATGTTGTCAATAAACATTAAATCGTTGTGTAAATGTGTATCACTGCGTAATACATATCTTCGTTGTGTAATATAAGGAGATATATTTGTTGTATACTATATATATTCATTGTGTATTATTTAGATATAGCTTTGCTATAGTTCAAGTAATAAGGTTGTCTATTAATAATTCTCTTTCACACATATATAAAGTCGTTGTCACTAAAATCACCTCAGTCTACTATCAATCAATAATCATTTAGGAAATCACTGTGTAGACATCGTTGACTGATAAAAATGGTAAATCATAGTCAATAGTCATAAAACGCAGAGTAAATAATGGCATTCAAAAACGCAAAGGAAAATACCGTTGTGGTAAATGCATTTAAAAAAGAGATAAAACTTTATCAACGAAATTCTTCCATGAAAAATCATTGTGGTATTGCATGTAAAACAAAATGAGATATGAACTCTATCAATGAGATTCTGGCAGGTAAAATCGTTGGGGTAAAATCGTAAATGATATATACAATAAAAACATTGTTTTAGTATATAAAAATGTGGTCACTATATATCACAACAATAGTCTCTACATAAAAAAAAATGTTTTCAAAGACCAATCCAGGTATCGGGATTCATTATTAAAATCACAGAGATGATACCCAACAAAGTGTTGGGGTTAATCAATAAAATCACAGAGGTTATACCAAGAAATCGCAGAGATAAAGCACAGAGATAATCACACAAAAACACATAGATACTTAGCACAATAAGGCACAAGGACAAATCATTCGGAAATGAATCAATCAACACAAAGATAAGTAAGGGATAAACAACAGGGAAAAATTTATCCCCCACTCATCATCCATGCATAGAAAAGTAGGGCATTTGAATCTATAGATCTTTAAGCACCGAAGTGATGACCGTCGATTCGGCTCAGGGATGAATGCTCAGGCATGAACTGATGACTAAAGGGATAAGGGAAAGACAAAAATTTCTTCGTAATAATCAATAAAACAAACACAGAAAATTCACAGCAATCAGGGTTGGGTTCGCCAAGAGAATCAATTCAAATGAAGCAAGCGTAAGGATGGGATGAATTTAAGCTCATTGATTATAGAATGTTGAGTAAAACATAATCTTTACACAAAATAAGTACAGTAATGAAAGTGTAGGAACAATATTAATCTACCATTCAAAAATAAATGCATGCGTACCGTACCCAAATGCGACAACTCTGAGTCGTAGTCCCGTGCGCGCTCCATCCAACTCCCGCTTGCTGATCGATGTGACATCACTGATACCTCCCAGACAATGCTAGGGGTGCTCTTCTTCCCCCTGAGCCTCTCGAGTCGCAAAGTGGCCACACACACAATACCAAAGAACCACTAGCACCCAGATCGCCTCGCAAGGTCGAGCTACCACTCGTTACCCGAGCTGGGTATCCCAACTCCCACAAGATAAGTTCAGTCAAGACAAAACTTCGACAACGTAACGTTACACATAAAGATGAGATCCATACTCCTCCTCATCCATCCTTTTTATAGAGTTTTCAAGTGATTTCTTTCCCAAATTCCCATTTAATTTCTTCATTAAATTAATCAGAAAAACCTCCCCTGTACACATGTCACCCATCCCCCTAGTTGCACCAGAAAATTAATTTCATTAATTATTTAATTATTCCTATTTCCCTCACCCGCCTAAAAGAATTCCTAAAAACACTCCTAGGTGTCCCAAAATTCCCTTACACATCTTAAATGACTTATGCCTTACTTAATTCCTTGTTGAGTTCATAATTAGAAAGTTCCAATGGCAAGATTCCTTACAAAGTTAGACATTCAACTTTTTCTTTATGTTTCCCCTTTTCTCTATGTTTCCCCTTTATCCTTTAGTTTCCTATTTCATTTAAGTTTCCCTCTTTTCCATTTTTAACTAAAACTCAATTTAGCAAGTGTAGAAAAAAAACCATTTACCCCTTTTTCTTTTTAATTAAAAATTAAATTAGCATAAGTAGATAAAACAATTATTTCCTTTTTTTAAATTTTAATCGCCCATTATAATTTGATTTTTAAAATTTAATTTGAATTTCTTACACCCCTTCTTGTTACAAGTTTATGTATTTATTATTATTATTATTATTATTTGACCACAAGTTCTACGTATACCTAGGTTTTTAATTTCTCTAGGTTTGGCGACATTTTTATTAGGGAAAAATGTTTTTAAATCTTACTTATCACATCATTTGTTTTAAGGTCGTCTAGCTTTATTCACTTACCATTTAAAAACATGACGTGCCCTTCAGGATGCAATAGGCTCTCCAAGGGTGCCACTCGCCTCTTTATGTTTTCCTTGCACGACGTGCCCTTCAGGATGCACTACGTGCTCCAAGGGTGCCAGTCGCCTCTTGACTGACTTGGTAGACATAAAAAAAACCCGGAGTCAGTACTCCACCAGGTGATCTTGTGGGAGAATAAGGGCCTCTAAGGAATAAGGCCCCTACCTTATTGTGCACCCCTTAGAATCATCGTGAGAAACTGTCATAGTCTGCCCTCATGGGATCGTGGGTTTTATCGAACTAGGTAATCGTTAACCTACAGTTCGAGCCACGATGAGAGTGCTAGTAGGTTGTGGTAGGGATGCTCCCACACCTCTCCCTCAAATTATTTGATTTTCATATGTGACCCCTCTACTCCACATGTGAGTCTGGTCGGCAAACTATCATCAACCTACATCATCAATGAATCATGTCAGCAAAATAATCAATCATCATAACATCTAATCATATGTATATATGTTACATCAACAATATTCAAGCCAACAGTCCACTCCCTGACTCAGTCTAGAGTCCAAGTGGTTTCATCAATGCCTCAGAATCCTCAAGGTCCAAAGTCCTGCACACTCAGGAGAACCTAGTCAATAGCACCTCTCTATGTCAATACAAAAAAATAACATATCACCATATCCATAATGCCTCATAATCATAATCAAACAACCAATAGTATAATAATCTAGATCACTTGCAAGAAATTGTCATCAAAGAATAAGTTTGCTCAGTGCATGCAAGAGCGAGATGTTACACCATCGAGACTGGCCTCAAAATCCAGTTGGCGGAGGAATGGGGACAAATTCCCTTACACCAATAATTCCTCCTATGTGAGAAAATCCTAATCACATGAATAAATTGAGTTAAAGTCCACCTCATAATCATATGATTTAGCCATCTATTTGCTACGTAATACCTATCATGTGAAACCTCGAAACCTATATGGAAAGGAAAAGATAGGACCAAAATAAGGTGATCGAAATAGGAGTAACATCGAAAAGGGAAAGAACAGAGCCAAAAAAGGGACAGGGGAAGGGAAGAGGGCCTGACACCCTTACGCTTGGTCATATGGGCCTTGAACCATTCCTCTCTCGTGACTGCAGAAAAAACTTTAATTCCTGTGTTTCGCATTAGACATTAATCATATATCACAAGTATGAATTATTCCTTTATACTCCCCCTTAGTGAATACTTGTGATCTCTTCAACTAATTTTTGAATTGGTCCAACCTTCAACATCTTATTATGCTTTTTCTTCATCTTTTGTCTTCGTCCTTCTTCATTTTGCAACTTCAATCTTCTTCTTGTACCCGCATAGTGTAAAATAAATATTTGTTGAAGTCCATATAAAAAAGTTACCATCCACTGGAATACACAGGTCTCCAGTTGTCGTATCCACAGGTTTTATAGGTAAATCTCTCTTGTACATGGTTCATCAACCATTCTTGAATAAAAAATATCATACATGTACCTATAATTCCCCCTGCATCATCATCAATCATCATCTTGGGTATGCTTTGTCTTACCAATACATCATGGGTTTTGGTGTATTACCCTTAACCATTATAATAAGTTATTTTTGACTTATCATGAACCCTCCTCTATCATGACAAGTGGTTTTTTCTTACCAAAAAAAACACATTACATCAAGTGGTTTCTAGCTAACTAAAAACCTTCAACATACAAATTATGGGGGTACACTTTTCTATTAATGACTTACATCAACATTGACATAGGTACATACAACACGCCTCTTCACATTTTACATGATCATTTACTAAGATACAACATACTTCTTTACAAACATATGACCAATATCATCTTTGTTTCCATCAAGAAAACAACATTATCAAAGAGGATCTTGAAACTTTTTAGGGATCTCATTCTCAATGCAAATCAAATTATTTAACACATGGTACTACTCATTTAACTTGCTTTGCTTCATTATTAATTATTTGTTTTTTTTGTTGTTGATGTAGTCTTCAATCATTTTGTTTCTTTCATTAATTCATTTGTCACCATCCTTTCCTCTTTCCTCTTCAATATTCCCTTGTCTTTCACTTCTTTTATATATGTCTCAAAGTCCTTCTTTTGTCATCTTCTTTTGTCACAGAGTCATCATCTTCATTAGTCTTATTTTTACCATCATATTTTGTTGTTATGAATTCAACATATTCTTCTCTCTTCTTCATCTACTTATTTCTTAAATCTTCTCAATACCTAGATAAAAATTTTCTTGTATGCGGGACGACTTCATCCAATAAGACACCTACAATCTTCTTTATTCATTTGCAATTACATCTTTACAAAAATATGTTTTTTTTGGAGTTGATCAAATTCCAACAAGAAATATATGACGCTAGATTGGAAAACTTATGTGACACACCAATGACATTACTTAAACTTGACTTGACTACAAATTTGACTCAGGTGTTGTGTAACACTGATCATGCACCCTTACAAATCAATGGCTTCTTTTAACTTGACTCCAATTCAGACTCTCAACTTCAATTCTTTATATCAATAATTTGACTATACTTTTGACTTTACCTTTCAATGACCTCTCACGCATTTGACTTAAAATTAACTTGGATCCATTTTGACACTTAATATCACTTTATTAAACAATATCCTTCAATTTGATAGTCTTTCAACTTGACTTTGTATTTGATTCAAATAATACTTTGATTCAAGTTGTTAAGATAGCCATATATAATTTGACTAAGAAAATCCAAACAAATAATGCAAAGGCCTTTGTTACATTAATAAAATAGTCTTGACTCGATGAAATTATTACCTTTGGCCAATTTAATGACTTCATTACATAGTTTGTCTTGTACATCTTCAATGTCCCTTGATTTAAGGGATTTTGTACCTCTATCCATCTCCACATATACAAGGGGTATATCCCATTCAATTTTTTAATGTGCTACATCCCATATCTATTGTTTTCAAAACTTTCCTCTTTTCCTTAAATGCATATGATGATCTCTCAATTATTTGACTCCTCTCAAAGATCTCATATTTCTCTTCCTTTGACAAGTAATGATATCAATGCATCTTCATAACATGATTTGTTGTTCTCACAAATCTATAGTAGTTCCAAATTTCATTTCTTCATCACAACAATCATCTCAAAAGCTTTCTCCATCATCCAATTTACAGACAACGAGACTTGTTATTGACAATGAATATTGCTCATCTACATGAGTAATACCGTGACCAATACTTCAATTTCTTCTCTAGTTTTGATAAGCTATAGGGCTATAACTCATACTTCATATCCTTCTTGAAATGATGTGCTCTATTTCTAGCCGACACTTGTTTGTAGCAATTTTGTTTTGCAATGATAACCCCTTCACCACTTGGAGAAATGTTGTGTTCACATACGGTATTCACTTAATGAGCCTGTGACATAGCACTCGCATTCATGAGATATTAAAGAATACCATTAATTTCACTAGATATTGATAAATACCTCCCAAAATTATTTTGTTGAACCACCCTCCCAATACATGTTTCCAAGAAAATAAACCCCTATTTTAATAAGATACCCTTTTTTGTACCACCAATACCTATAAACCCCTTGTGACTCCACATCCACCCCCGATACCTACAATTTATTGGATTTATTTTTCACAATTAAAAAAACCCCTTTATGAATGAATGTGATAAGATATTGGTCAACAAGGTGAAGCCCCCATGGGTGTTCACCTTCATCATAGAAAGAATAAATGCTTCTGAGGATCATAACAATAAAAAAATATTAAAAGAATACGTGCAAATACAACCATAGAACATTGTGGAATCCACATAAGGTGGTTAAATATTTTGTTGTAGTTGAGTTTGTTATTGATGTTGTCATTCATGTGCACTTGTGCCCTAAACTTCTTCCCTTTCTTTATTTTTTATTTGTCCCCTATCTATTGACTTGCACAATGTTTCAGTCTCGTGGAAGCATTTATACATCAACATGCCTCCTAAACATCACACATGATATCTTTCTCTAGTACATTATGAACCAAAAATATTTTCATGACTTTATCCTTGGGAATGCATTTGCTCTTCTGTAAAACTTGGCTCCAACATAGAACAAACTTGTTCCTAAAATATTTCACTTATTTTTCTTTATTCCTCAATCAAACTTCTCCATTCCTCCAGTCTACTGACATCCTCAATTACTACTTAATAAAACTCATCTGGTGAACCATTGGAATTGTTATCATTCTAGAAATAGAATTGATTCTTTATCATCTCTTGTAACCTCAGCACCATTAGAAATTCCTCTTGAGCATGAGAGGAAGCAACCACATATTTCTTTGAATTATTATATGCACCACAAATTCGATGTTGAGAATAACATAGTGAATGTGAATGTCATGAATTTCCATCAAGTTGGCCTATGATGCAGTTGAAAGTCTCAATTCAACTACTCTTGCTCTTTCATGTATACAATAATTTATTCTTTAACAATATCCCCCTATTGAGTCATTAGAACAACCAATATTTTCCTCACGTCCACTTCATGATATTATTCAACATGTTAAACTTAATATCATTATTTGTATGCTCAACGAGTTGCAAAATTTGAAAACATTTCACTCAATACTTATATCATCTCTGAACATATTTCAATTTTTAACTCCACCATTCTCTAAACAAATTTACTGACTTAACGGGAACTGTGACCTTAAAACAAAGAAATCTATCCCTTAAAACCCATATTTTTGCATAAAAAACATGAATATCAACCACCAAATCAAAAAGTGGTGCTACCGATACCACCATTTTTTTAAACGGGGTCAAAATTACAACATTTTTCAAACATGGCCTTCGAAACTCAGACAGTAGCTCAGAAAAAATTTAAAATCAACACGCAAATCAAAAAGTGATGTTATGTAAAATATTTTTTTTTCTTAGATGTGAAAATCATAGCTCTTTACGACCTAATTCAAATTGTGACATTGAGAACAAATCCCTACGTAAATAAACAACCCAAAATTGGACCCCAAATGGTCACTTGAATATATATATATATATATATATAAATTTATATTAAAAAATAAATAAATAGAAAGAACAAAATCTTCGCAAATAAAAAAAAAATTAAAAACAATTTTACAATACAAAACCTATCAATTTTAATTGAAACTAAAGTAAAAAAATAAAAACAACACAAATATAAACAAATTTAATAACATTTAAAATAAAATAAAAAATTAAATACACTTTTGCAATTGAAATTACATAATTTTTTTATTAAAATTAAAACAAAAAAATATTTAAAAAAAAATTATAACCTACATATCATTGGGGTGCCATGGGGGGCGATATGACTAAGTTTAGGTATTTTAATTTTTTTTTCTAATAGATGTTTTTAATTGTTTTTTGTGATTTTTTAAACCTTTCTAAAGTTTTTGGTCCATAAATTTGTTTTTTTCCTCTTTAGTTTTTTTAGTTTTTCTTTAATTTTTTTTATTATCCAAATTTGCTTTATAATTTATAATTTATATTTATAATTTCAATTCTTTTATTTTTCTTAGTTTGTTTTAGTTTTTAATTTATCAAAAAAAATTGAATTAGATTTTTTTGCTAAATATTAAAAAATAGTGTTATTTAACTACATTTTTTTCTATGTATTGAAGTAAAGGTAAACAATGTGTTGAAAATTGTGTTTTCCACTTTAATCTAAAAGAATGGAACAAAAAATTAATTAAGGGGCATGTAGAACCGCACATTGTTTTTTATGTCCATTGTCTTTGCAGTACATTAAGAATTCTCTTGAAGTGTATTATCCCCCTTGATTTGATCTAAGGATCTTGATATGTTTACTTATTTGTTTTTCAATCAAATATCTAAACTCTTTGAAGTATTCAAAAAAATCACTTTTTTTTTTCTTATGAAATAGACCCATATGAGCTTGACTCTATCATCAATGAATATAAGAAAAAAAGAAACTCCCCTTGAGTGATTTAGTTTGCATTGTTCCACACACACCAATATACACTAATTTAATAAAATCTATTTTCTATTTATCTTTCCTTATTAGAAACTAATTCCTATTTTTTTTCCCTAGTGCATAACCATCAAAGTTAACATGCCCATTCTTAAAAAGTCGAAGACATTTCACCAAAATATGTTCTTTGAAGTAAAGTTAGATCTTTGAGATTTAAATGTAAATACTTTAAATGTCATAGTTCTTCAGTTGACATGCTTGTAGATAATAAAGCTTGATGACTGTCAAAAGTAACATCAAGTTTGTATAGGCCTCCAACTCTGATTCATTCTGCTATGACTTTGTAGTGATTTTTCATATCCTTAACTGCACATCCTGACTTCATAAATTCAACTTTCAAACATTGATTTGTGATTGTTCAAAATAAGATTATTGTTTTCTTAATCCTTTGTACATACATCACATTTTTTATTTTTTCCACATGAATGTTTGGCAAGTTTATAGATACATCACTATATCCTTTTATTTCATGAAATCTATCATCACCTAGATAGATTTTAGCACCATTAGTTTTCTCATGATAGGTTTTAAACCAATCTCTATTACAAGTCATGAATATATGTTCTTGTATCTATGAACCATGAAATGCAATAAAACTATTCATCTTACACAGTAGATGTTGGTTGTGGACCCTAATTATCTTCTTGATTTAGAGGTTTGGTTTTATCTGCATTTAGACCCCATTATCTAACAAGAGGGTGTGGGGGGGGCTTTTCCCTCCACATCTGTCTCCAGGAGGGTCCAGGGGGGGCAGCGAATTATAGAGGGATTGGGAAAGAAGAAGGATAATAGTAAGTTGTACTGTGATAGCTAGAGTGCCATCCATCTTGAAATGAACACATCCTTCCATTCTAATACTAATCATATATATCTCAAGTACCATTTTATACGATCCTTTTTGGAATATGGACAATTGAAGTTGGTAAATATACATACTAGCCATAATCTTGTAGACATGTTAAAAAAGGTAGTAAGTAGGGAGAAATTGAGTTCATGCTCAATTTCAGTTGCCCTTCAAGCATGAAGGTGAAAATTATAAATTTTACAGGTCCAAGGTCGATCATAGTCCAACATGTACAACAACAATGGAGTTGTAGTGATCAGTCTCCAAGTGGGAGATTGTTGGTTGTGGACCCTTATTATGCTCTTGATTTAGAGGTATTATTTCAGTCATGTTTGGATCCCATTACCTGATGGGGGGGTGTGGTAGGGAGCGATGAAAATATTTAGATCCCACCCTTAGTAGGGGTTGGGGGTAAACACCCCTGAAGGGAATTTTTTGGGAAAATTTTGTTGTAAATTATTATAATTTCATAGTCAATATGGACCATTCATTATAAGGTCGTAGATTGGATCATAAAAGTTATGTTAGTGTTTTTTTCCCTAGAAGGAAACCCTCTTTTATGAGGGAATCGTATTGCGGCTATGCAGGTGAGTGAATATTGTATTATGATAGAGGATACTGTGAAAGAGAGAAGAGGACGTTACAATGGGTATGATGTAGGTTGTATCCATTCATTTTCTATATAACAATAAAGGAATAACTTGTCGATTTCTATGGCGGAAATATCCTACACTGCGTGTATTTGACAACAAAGGTATTCCAACAAAGGACTCACACCTTTAGTAACCACTCACACAACCAGATCAAAGATCAACACATTGATATTTTGATGTGGTAAAAACCCTACAGGGAAACATCCACAGACCCAGCCAACGTGGCCACTTGGAACAATTTATTAATGCAAAAGAAAAATATTACAAAGATATTTTACAAGAGAGTTTCTTAGAATCGATCATCGACAAATGAACCTCCATGTTCTTTAAATAGATATCATGGAACAATCTCTTGCTAAGCCACGTATTAATGTCCATTAAGATCCAGGAGAGTATGAAATGTCAGATCACTCTATGTCGGGGACATATCGTGACCATCGAATCCCTTAACTACAAATGCATACGAATGCATACTAAAGAAACAAACTTTTACCTAACGACACATTAGACCAATTAGATCTTAACTAACTCCTAAGTGTCTAAATATCCTAACATCCCCCCCTAAGAACAACTTGGTATAGGATTGAAGTATTTACAATAGTGACACAATAGGATAAGGAAGGAGGCATTAGATCTTATCACCCCTTAATGACAACTTCCTGAACTCCTAACATAGATCGAGGTTTGGAAAACTTAACTTCTATAAGAGACTTTGTGAAAATGTGTGCAACTTGATATTCTGTAGGAAAAAAGAGCACTTCAATAACTTGATCATGAATGATATTTCTAATGAATTGCATGTTTAGATCAATGTGTTTTATATGCTCATGTTGAACTGGGTATTTGGCGAGATTGATGGAACTCTAATTATATCACCAAAGGCTGGCCAGGTGTTGTTGCTAGAATCCAAACCCTGAAAGGATCTGTCAAAGCCACAAGGCTTTTGTTCTTGCATTTACTGCTGCTTGGTACTCTTCTTCTACTGAAGAAAGTGAAATAGCCTGTTGTTTCTTAAAATCCCAAGTGACAGGTCATGAACCAAGGCTGAAAAAATAACCAATAGTAGACTTCTGATCATCAGGGTTTCCGACCCAATCTGAATCAGTGAAACCAACCAATAAAAGAGTCCCCCTGAACTATAATGTATCCCAAACTGAACTGTACCACAGAGATATCGAAGTATCCTTTTAGTTGATTTCCAATGGTTTTCATGGGATGTTTTCATATACCGAGCAACAATAACAAAAACAAAGGAAAGATCACGACATGTATGAGTCAAGTATAAGAGGCTACCAATGAATTGATAGTACAGGGTGGCATCAACTTCGAGATAAGTACAAGTGACAATATGCTTGACTCCAGACTGGAAGGGAGAAGGGGATGGTTTACAATCATCCATGTGAAAGAGATGAAGAAGGTCAAAAGAATACATAGACTGGGAAAGAAAAATTCCTTCATTGGTTTGCAAAACTTGAAGGCCAAGGAAATAGTGAAAAAATCCTAAGTCTGTCATTTCAAATTTCTTCTTAAGGCTGGTTTTCACATGGTTTAAAAGTTTTGAGTCACTACCAGTAAGGATAAGGTCATTAACATAGAGGAAAATGATTATGAGATGGATTCCTACTTTCTTGGTATAGACATTAGGATCAGAATGGAATCTAGAGAATCTAGAGTCAATAAGAAAGCTATCCATTATGAAATACCAAGCTCAGGGAGCTTGCTTAAGACCATAAAGATATTTCTTAATGTGACAAACAAGGATAGATTCATTTTGGACATATCCGAGAGGTTGTTCGATGTATATTTATTCTTTCAAATCTCCATGAAAGAAGGCATATTTAACATCCATTTGATGGACCTCCCATTTATGTGAGGAAGAAAGGGAAAGAACAAGGTGGATGGAATTCATTTAGGCTATAGGGGAAAAATTTTCATTATAGTTAATTCCTTCAACTTGGAAAAATCTTTTGGAAACTAACCAAGCCTTGTGTCTTTCAAAACTTCCATATGATGCATACTTATTTCTATAGACCCATTTACATATGAAAATTTTTCTTCCTTTTCGAAGAGGTACAAGATCCCAAGTATTGTTTTCCATTAAAGAACAATACTCTTCATTCATTGTTGTATCCCAATCTGGATGACCTGAAGGCCCAATCTGGATGACCTGAAGCTTCTGCAAATGTCTTTGGATCATGAATCTCTGAAACTTGAGCCAGAAGAGAAGAGGCTCATTGGAAATTTGAATGTGTCCAATGTTGATTTGAAGGATCACTGACAAGATCACCAACTACTTCTTGTGTTGAACGGACCCATCTAGGAAGCATTGGAGATGGAGCTGGTTCAAAGGACTCATCTGGAGGAAGGTGAGTAGGAGGAGGTGGATTTTCATCCTCACTGTCATCATCTGAAGAAGAAACTAGAAAATAAGAAGGCATAAACACCAAAGATGGATCAAAGGCCGAAGAAGGAACAAATTCCTAATTAGGCTTGCGGGCCAAAGAAGGAACAAACGTCGAATTAGGTTCGCAGGCCAAGATATTTTCATCAAATTTCACATCTCTTCCAATAATAATTTCATTACAATGTGGTTTAAGAAGTCTATAACCTTTGACATCTTCAGAATAAGAAACAAATATACACTTCTCACTTTTAGGCTACAATGCTTTCATTTTCTCATCAGGAATGTGAGCCCATGCTATAATGCCAAATACACAGAAGTGACTTACATCTAGTTTAATTTTATTCCAAGCTTCTTCTGATGTTGTATTTTTATGAGACTTTTTGGGAGTGTGATTTACTATGTAATTTTCATAGTTGATGGGTTTCACCTAATACTTTAGACTTAATCCCTTAGATTGGATCATACAATTAGCCATTTCTTTTAATGTGCGGTTCTTTCTCTCAATAACACCATTTTATTGTGGTGTATATGGAACAATGTGTTGCATTTGGATGCCCTATGTAGGGAAATAAATTGTAAAATTATTGTTCACATATTCGCTTCCATTATCTATTCTTAACCTTTGAATTTGATGTCCAGATTTCTTTTCTACAAGGGCCTTGTAGGACAAAAACTTGTCAAAAAATTTTCTCTTAATTTTTAAAAAGTAAACCCAAGTACGTCTGGAAAATTCATCAATGAAAGTTAAGAAACAATTTCACCCAGAAAAAGAAGGAGAAGAAAGTGGACCACACAAATCATTGTGAGCAAGCTGCAAAGGGCCCAAGGCATGCCAAGAGGCACGTTTATCAAAATTGTCTCGATGATGTTTGTTGAGAACACAAATGACACAAACACCATCTCTACATGAAACCTGAGGAATAATAGTCACCATTTATTGATTACATAGTTTTTGAAATGAGCGATAGTTTAGAGGACCAAATTGTTGATGCAAAAGTATGCTCAAGTCATCCCTATGAGCAACAAAAACTTATGAAAACGATGATGACCCAAAGTTGTCAAACTTCTACAACCTTGTAATATCATCAACAATTCTAGTTCCAACAACATGCTTAGTATATTTTAGATCCTTGATTACAACTTATTCAGGTGGAAAATCTATGGTTTTACCTTCACCTGAATGAGTGATTTGATATACTGATAGAAGGTTACAAGAAATAATTGGAACACATAATACATCATTGAAATGACAATTTTCTACTTGAACTTTTCCAGATCCTTCAACACTAAGAGATCTATCATCACCAACAAATGTTTTATTGGTGTTACATTCACTTAGAGCAGAAAGTATGTCCCTATATTTGGCCATATGAAAAGATTCTCCAGAATCAATAAGCCACTCATTAGAAGTAGAAGTAGAAGTTTTATTGAAGGAGAAACCAAAAGAAGAAAGTGGATGTCCATGAGAAGAAGAAGAAGAAGTAGAATAAATATTGATGTTGTGATTCTTCATCGCTACCTCTAAAGCTTCCATCTTCTTGAAACATTTGGACTCATCATGATCATGTTTATCACAAAAGTTTCAATGTATGTCAATCTTCTTATTTTTATATTTTTCTCCTTTCTCACCATTAGGAGATGGAGTTGTCTGAGTTGGTTTGGGAACCTTATATTTCTTCTTGTTGTGGCGAGGATGTTGCTTCTTGGGATTCTTGGGTTTATCTTTATGATGGACGACTAAGGATTTTTTTGAGGTAAATCCGGTGTTGATCACTCCAAGTTGTGCAATCTTATCTTGCTCTCTAGTCAA
Source organism: Picea engelmannii (assembly GCA_009831015.1). NCBI lineage: Eukaryota > Viridiplantae > Streptophyta > Pinopsida > Pinales > Pinaceae > Picea > Picea engelmannii. Next base: position 479,253 of record ML777328.1, on the reverse strand, counting down.
ATCATCACAAAATCTCTCAAGAGCAGGTTTTACATAAGCTGTCCCTAGAGCTTCTTGCATGGAATAAAAGGTAGATACAAACACAAAATATGCACTACCTAGCTTAGAAAGAATAAGATAGATGCAACGATCTTCATCTATATTTATATTACATTCTTCACATAATGTTATGGGTGTTTTAAACTTAGATAGATAGTGTTCAATGAAAGAAAAATCACTTGGACTTAAAGTTTGTACTTGATTTTCTAACTGTTGTGCTCGAATAATATTGTGTTACCGAACACAGATTCAATATTTTCCCAAGATTATTTGGGTTTATCAATTGATTGAAGGTGGAACCTTAAATCATGGGAGATGGACATTTTGATTAATCCACAGGCTTCATCATTCCTATTATCCCATTTGAATTTCTTATCAACATCAATGGGTGGTGTTTCCTTTCCCAAGGTAATTCGGTACAAGCCTTTACTTCTTAATAAATTATCCATATGGGATTTCCATTGGAAGTAGTTGGTGTTGGTAAGTAAAAGATTACTTGAAGAAGCCATATTAAATATGTAGATAATATGGATTTAAAAACTGAAACTGATGATCTGGATGGAAAGATCTCAAAAAATTAGGCGGTTTTAAAAAAATGACACTAAAATCGAACTTTGGATGTAAAAGTTATGCCCTTTTAAAAAAGGGCATAAACGGTAACCAAAGGACCACGTGATGGTGTAAGTTGCTTTATGAAGTGACCCAATTTTATAAAAAGAAGTGGGGATCACTTTTCCAATGAATTTACTTTATAAAAGAAAAGTTGTATGAAAAATAAATAACTCTAAAATATTAAAGCTACTTACAGTGATTCACTTTTATAATTGAAGTGAAATACACTTTACAATGGAGCATGAATGTTTTCAAAAAAAGTAACAAAAAGAGAGACTTGAACTCAAGACCTCTTACTTAATAAGGAAACTTTTAGCCAAATGGTCTAGTAAAACATATTGTATTGTTTAGAAAGAGGATTGGGGTTGTTGTTGTGCTAAAAAAAATTATTTTCACATAAGAAAAAAGTTAGATATAACATTCACTCATCTTTTAGCAGAGAACTACACAACAACAGATCTATCCATCATACATAATATTCAAGGCACCAACCAGATTCATAACATAACCAAAAAAGCATAAAGAAAATCAAAGACACAAGATATACGTGGTTCACCCTAGTGTGGGGCTACGTCCACTAACTACTTCATCTTATTTATTGTTCTTCAATCTCTTACATTCATCTGCTCCTATGCACTAAGCCAGAAAGCCAAGCTTCACAGAGGACATGAGATCTGCGCACTGAGCACCAGATCCTCCTTCCCAAAATTAGGTAAAGTCACAGAGCCAACTCCTTTATCAAGCACAGGGCCTTACATATGCATTTTGTTGCACATAGAAACTCAGAACTACTTGCACTTAACCACTTAGACTCCTCTTTCTAAGTCTCTCTTTTTTACATTATATTCTTACTTATTTATACTTTTACAATAAGGCCTAATCATGGGTAAACCCATGGGCCAACATCCCATAACCCATTACAAAAACCCCAAGGAACCCCTTGCTGGGTCCACATAGCCTGCAAAACAAGTGAGATCCATGATCTCGGCTCCTCTTGGGGGCTCTATATTCGACCAGCCTGTCGAAGTCCAAAAAGTGGTCAAACCTGACCAAGGTTTCCTCAAAACATGGTTGAGGGTAAACAGGCCCCCAACACTCACATGTGACTCGTCCCGAGTCACTCAGGTATGGGCAACATTGCTTCGAAGGCCTCGAGCTTCACTTGAGATGCCTTGACTTGATGCTTCACCTAAATCTCCTGCTCAACTATATCTTGGATCATCTACTCTATAATAGGCCCTTCCAGGTGTTGTTCCACAGTTGCAACCACTTGGTCCAGTTGTGAGCCTTGTCCCTCAATTTCTTCGAACACCTTGTAGGCTTCATCTTGCACAGGTTTCAGCTTCTGCAGGACTTCCATTACCTTGCCTTGGATGGCAGTAATATGTTGTTGTACGAAGCGCTATTTCTAGGACCTCTTCATTCTTTCTACCGCAATGATTAGTTTCAACTGTGTCTGCACGGAGGAGGCATGTTGTTGTGACTCCTGTAACTGCTCTTCTAGTTTCCTTAGCTCTGGGTATTCTGCGAGGCATTCATAAGTCTGTGCACTTCTATTGCTTAGTTGTTTTCATTCTGATGTGAGGGCTCTGATTCTTGCAACTTCATTCTTAGAGGATTCCTCTCTCTGATTGCACACCTCCTGTGGAGTGCTTGATAATCCTTGGACCTCCAACTCTTTTATCCTCGCTTGAAGCTGTTGGATTTTCTTAGTGAGCTTCACCACTTGAATCTCAAGAAATTCTTGCTCCTCTTATGCCAAGCCTGGCACAGAGAAAAGTTCTTTATTCACCGCTTCTTTGACTGTAGTCTTCTCTATGAGCAATTGTTCCTTTTCTCTCTGTAGCTTGTTAAGCCCTAATATTGGCTCATTACCACTTAATTGGGGCATATTAGATTAGTAATGTTATTTTATTTATGTCGGCTTTAGGCCATTAGTTGTGATTTAGATTAGTAATGTTATTTTATTTATGTCGGCTTTAGG
>ML777328.1:457720-471275 GCA_009831015.1 Picea engelmannii | reverse complement strand
ATCTTGTACTTGAACATTTAAGTGGGGTAAAAGGAGGTTGCCCCCTCGAAGAGGCTTATTATCTGAAATTATCTCTTTTTCAAGGCGTTGAGTACTTTTCCTGAGGTTTTTCTATGCTATATTGCTGTTTGGTTCTTAACATAGCTTCTCTTTGTCCTCCTAGACCATTACACAAAACTCTTCTTTCTCGTTTTCATAGGCAGTTACACAGTACCATGCTACACGTAATTGTTCTAAGGCTTCATATTTCTCTTGTTTCAAGGCTTTCGTAGCCTTCTCCTTCTCCTCTTGGATTCTTTGAAGTCGAGCCTCTGTTGCATCTTCTAATCTTCTCAATTGGGCTGGTTCATCCCTTAGTTCTGTAGTCTCCGAAAAGGAAGGTGTAGTAGGTACTGTGCGGATCAATTGGATATCTTATTGTAGTTCCTTAAGTTTCTTTTCAAGCCTTTCATACAAATCATCCTTCTTCACTCCATATCTCTTCAAGAGGTTTTCAGACGCATCCTCCATTGCTCTGCGGACCAAGCTGATGTTGTCCTCCGTGAGCGCAGCCTCTAACTGGGGCTTGCTAACGTGCATCTTCTTTCTTTATGAAGGTTTATGTGGAGAAACCTTCCTCTTCTACGGTGTTACTGCTTCAGTAAGGGGATCTTTTAGCAGTGTAGCTTTGCCTTCTCCTTGATTTTCTCCTTCATCCCCTCCTCCTTGTCCATTTTCTTTGTTTCCTCCTCCTAGCGAGCAAAATCCATTTTCTTCATAGGCGTTGTCCTCCTCATAAGTCTCTATATTTTGGACTTCCTCCTTTTTCTTCTTCTTCTTCGTCCCACTGGACTATCCAATGTGCTTGAACCGGGTGACCAAGGGGCTTCCTATAATGTCAGTTTCGAAGAGCTCGACATCAATGACATGTGTCTGAAATTCCTCCGACCATTCCATTGTGATCTGCTCCATGTATTCATCTATCATCTTGTAATATGATTTAAACTCCTCCTTGATCTCATCTCTACGTGTAGTGATATAGATAAAATGAGTATCTGCGCAGAACTTGGCTATCGGTATGTACCGGTGTAGGTTGCGCAGTGTCATGCACAGGAATGAATCGATGGAAACCTTCAGTTGATGATAATACGCATGGAACATGGCGTTGGAATGCCATTGGTTCGACGTGTCATTAGTGTACAATAAGGTGGAGAACCTAGCAGCCAACGACTTTGATGGTTCGATCTCTAGGAAGGTGGCTCCTTCCGTCATTTTCCAAGCAACAAATGAAATTAATATGATCAACCAGCTGAAGTGGAATTCGTATCCCTGATCCTGAGCTTCGCGAAAGTATTTCTCAAGGTTTTTGACGAGGTATCTCGACCAATTCATCTACATTCCCTCGACACATTTTCCTATGAGGTCCACCACGAACCCGATAACCTATGTGGGGTGGTTTTTTCTTACAAGATTTCCAACTATGAGTTGGCAAGTGAGGCATACTACACCATCCTAGATAGAGGCTACCTTGTAGCCTCACTTTCACTTTTCCACTTCGTCGTAAGCCTCCTTAATGCGTTGTCCCAAGGAGTGGTCTAAGGCCTTCCTCGGTAAAACTACTGAGGGTTGGGTCCCTACATGCTCAATCCTATAATCAGGTGGATCAATGTCAGATCCATAGTAACTGGCTGGTCGAGCCACAGGTATTTGCCATGGTAGCATGACAAGAGGATTTTAACACAAGCGTTAACCTCCTGGTGATGGTCAAAATGGGGAATATTCATCATAGTTAGTATAGTGGACTGCGTCATCTCCTTAATCCATGGTTGGGATACCAGGTGAGGCTTCTTCCCAATTGTCTTTATCAAATATTGGTGGGGTGAGAGCATAGCGTAGTTCTTTATATCTCCAAGGTTGAAGTCATTGTTCTTTATTAGTGGGATATATCCCAACTGACTCCCAACTACAATTATTCCTTTTGGGATGTACACAGTGATCAAAGTTTACTCGAAGTCCCATGGGATGTTGTTGTGGTTAACCACACCAACCAAGGGTGGTATATAATCTATTAATATCAACGGGATCTGCTTCGCATTAGCCAAATCATCGTGATGCTTACTTCATTTCTCAGTCATGGGGTTGACATGTCCCAAACAACATCTAGTCAAGGGGGAATCCTACAATCCCCTAGTCGGTGATGCCTGTACTCCTTTGGATAATGGTTTTTCAGCCATCATCTTCTTAAGAACCTCCTCGACAGACTTTTCTAGCTCAGTGGGTTCGCCTGACATTCTCACCTTTAAACAGAACGATCAGGGTAGGAGAAAAGACAGGAAGGGTAAACAAACAAAAAGGAGAGGTCTAGATTTAGATAAATCAACTCAATACACAATAAATTCTCTCCCTATCTCAAATAATCACGGGTGGCAAAAAGTGGTCTCAGAGCAACGTCTGACGGGTTAAATAAGAGAGCATCGTAACAGATTCTTCCAATGGGTAGGAATTCTTCCATCGTTGTGAATCTGTTCATTATGGCATGCTATCAACGTGCCAAATGCGGTCCATCCTCTCATAAATGTGTTTCCTAGCCATTCTGGATCATATTTCTAATAGTCAGGGCACCTCCAACAGTCATATCGCTTCGGCGGGGTGAAGTCCCCTTCTATGCGGTACTGCTATTCCAATGAGGTTCAAATCCTACAAACCTGCCTCCTGCGAAGTCTTCCATTTGTTTTCTATAACTTTCTGTAGCTTTTCCAACTTGGATTTCTTCTTACTGAGCTTCCTTGGATTTTTTCCTGTGATCCGAGTCTCTCTAACTATTTCCGGATTCCTCCTTCCATTCTTATTCTTATCTTCTCCTAGCATAGTGACTTTGCATTGTTGATGTTCTCTCAAAGGGTTCAAAGTTAATATCCCTTCTCTTCTTAATTCCCGAGTGAGAATTCTTATTTCTTACATGGATAGGTCCTTCAAATATTCTTGCGTTCTTTCAACCTCGACAACTAATTGTCTTTCCTTCTGTTGCTTTGACTTATCCTCTTGTTCTTCTATTAGTCGGTCTATTTTTCTAGCTATGAAATCCCTTAGTTCTTTCTTTTTCTTTTTTGTAGTTTCTTCCTCTTCTTTCCTTATGATCTCATCTTTCTCAATCCAATTATTTCCTAACAAAAGTGGGAATGCGACACTATTCTCAACAAACTTAATGACTTCAAATTCCTCTTCAGTCGATGTTCCATGAATAATAATAGGTACATTAGTAACTCTTCCACATAATGTTATCATCTTTCCCTTGAACAAGCCTATCCTTCCCAATGAAGGTATCACAGTAGGCTTTCCCAAAATTTCCCAAGTGTCTTCTGTCATAATATTCACTTGTGTTTCCTCATCCAAGACACGGTCTATGCCGAAGTCTCCTATTCTTGCATTTATGCATTGTTTTACTTTCAAGATCTTTGGTAAATTGACATCTTTGTGATCATTCATTGTTTCCTTCAATTGTGATAACATAGTCTAATATTTATCTGATTCATTCTCTTGATGATTCTCTAACATGCTCTTATTCTCTTGACTTCCTTCATAGTTTTCTTATCTCATGTTCATTTCTTCGACTTTAGCAATCATCCTTGGACAATCCTCAACTTCATGACCAACAATTTTACAACAAAGACAAATAGGGCATGTACCAGGGAATTCCTTAGCAAGATGTCTCGGTCTTCTGCAGTTATAACATAATGTCAACCCTCTCTTTCTCTTGTAATTTCCCCAACCTCTCATGTACTGTGCACTAGGATCACACTGTTGGACCTACAATATGCAAAAATTCTTTCTAGGTTCCTGCATCCACTTATTAGTCCAAAAGTTCTTTCTATGCATAGGAATAACATATCTTTCTTCATTTCTATTAAATTTAGTCATATCAACTCTTTCTTCCAACTATTCCCTATCTTTCAGACTAAAACAAAATCTATTAAACATACCTAAATTCATGCTTTCGAAACAAAAAATTTCACTTATATTACTTTTATCAAAGCACAAAGCCTTACCTCTTTTAAGACCTTACCTCATTTCTTTAGATCAGTTTTATTTCTTAGCATAGAGCTTCACAACTCAAGTAGAATACTGTGCACTACATCAACAAATCTATGCACAGAGCTTCTCTTTTCTTTACTTCAATTCCCACCAATCACAGTTTCACGTTCCGACAATGGAACCATTTTTTGGAACAGGGGTAGACCCAAGGTTCAACACTTCAACATCGCATCAACAAAACCCTAACTACTGACCCTTTAGGCAACACCTGCGAAGTAGGTGAAGTCTCACCCGAGGTAGAGGCAGGGGGGATTATAGGACTCATGTTTCTATAACCAATCTGGGAAACAAATCTGTGATAACAATACTTCACAAAGAACTTTACTAACACTTAGAAGATGATATGAATTAGTTCATTAAATTTTATTAACATCGTAGAACAAACCCTAGTATGGATCAACGCGGTAACAATAAGGAGTAATAAATTCTACCACTTAGCACACAACACAGAGTTAGATCTAACATTCATTCATCTTTAAGAAGAGAACTAAGCAACAACATATCTATCCATCATACATAATATTCAAGTCACTAAGCAGATTCATAACATAACCAACAAAGCATAAAGAAAATCAAAGACACAAGATATACCTGGTTCACCCCAGTGTGGGGCTACGTCCACCAACTTCTTCGTGTTCTTTATTGTTCTTCAATCTCTTACATTCATCCACTCCTATGCACTAAGCCACAGAGCCAAGCTTCGCAGAGGACAAGCGATATACACACTGAGCACGAGATGCTCCTTCCCAAAATTAGGTCAAGGAACAGATCCAACTCCTTTATCAAGCACATGGCCTTACGTACGCATTGTGTTGCACAAGGAAACCCAGGACTACTTTCACTTAGCCACTTAGACTTTGCTTTCTAAGTCTCTCTTTTCTACATTATATTCTTACTTATTTATACTTTTATAATAAGGCCTAATCATGGGTAGACACATGGGATGATATCCCATAACCCATTACAAAAACCCTAAGGAACTCCTTGTTGGGTCCACATAGCCAACAAAACAAGTGATATTCGTGATCTCAGCTCTGCCTAGGCGCTCTATCTTCGACTAGCCTTTCGAAGTCCAAAAAGTGGTCAAACATGACCAAGGTTTCCTCAAAACTTGGTCGAGGTCCAACAATATTACAACATAGGATGACCACCTTTAGTAACCACTCACACAACTAGATCAGATATCAACACACCAATGTTTATGTGGTAAAACCCCTATGGGGAAACATCCACAACCCCAGCCAATGAGACCACTTGGAGCAGTTTATTAATGCAAAAGAAAAAAATTACAGAGATATTTTACAGAAGAGTTTCTCACAATCGATCATCGGAAGATGACCCTCCATGCTCTTTAAATAGATATCATGGACCAATTAGGTGTTAAACCATAGATCAATGGTCATTAAGATTGAGGAGAATATGAACCATCAAATCACTCTATGTCGGGAACATATCGTGACCATCAGATTTCCTAACTACAAATCCATATTGATGCATACTAAACAAAAACACTAAGAAACAAATTTTTACCTAACGACACATTAGACCAAGTAGATTTTAACTAACTCCTAAGTGTCTAAATATCCTAACATTAGGCAAGTTAAAAAACCCAACGACAAAAAGGGGAAATGGTTTACATAGGTGAACCAGAAATTGGAGAAATCCTCGATGAGGAGGAAGAAATATCAACTGAAGATATCGCATATTTCCAGGAGTGAAATGAGAAGAGATCAGTTGAAGATATCGTAGACTACTAGGAGGGTAGGAAGTAAAATTCAGGTTTCCAGGAGGGAAAGAAAGAAATGAGATTGTCGGAGATTCTCAAAAACTCAGAGAGGAGTTTGAATCAGCAAAGAGTGTTGACAGAGGAGAAGAAAGAGGAGGTGAGACTGTTTGAGAGTCTTGAGAACTCAAAGGAGAGCTCTGATTAGAAAGGAACACTGACATAAGAAAAGGAGGAAGAGGTAGGAGAAAATCATCATCATCATGAAGATTCATGTGGGGTTGCACACCATGTGAATGAAGATGATCAGAAGTTAAATACTTCAATTCTCAAGGAGGAAGATCATAGGTGCATTAGGGAAATCATCATATTCCTGCCAAGTATCCCAGCAAGATCAGAGGTGCATTCGGGAAATCATCATATTCCTGCCAAGTATCCCAGCAAGGTCCAGGATGTGTGTTGCATGAGAAGAGGTGATGCAGGAGGCATCCGAGGAAGAGGCCATGGGGCCAAATGTTTTTAAAACTAACAATGCATGTGTTATAGGTGCAAGATAAGGAACACAACCAACATAGAATTTCATGGAGGAGGAAGAAGGAGAAACAACTTCCCAAAATTTGGAGAGAAGAGAGGACCTTAACCATGTTCTAATGATAGGGGAGATCAGATTATCTCTTGGAGAGGGACTAGAAGAAAATTCCAATGAAGATGTTTCTTGTAAGGAAACCGACATACAACCCACATATTATGTCATTTCAGAAGATATAAGGATGAGGAAAGAATATCATTCAGTGGAATTTCTCATAAAATTAAGCAAGGGCGATGAATGGAGGACAACTATAGAATTGGAACCTGCAAGAGGAGAGAGATTAGACAACATGGATTTTTATGATCTGTGTGAAGAATTGGAAGCCTTGGGAGAAAGAGTAATAACCCAGAGTAGGATCATTCAATTGGTCAAGTTGTATATTGATGGAGCAGAGGAGATGCAGTCAACAACAGGTGCATACTAACCAGGGGATATCCTACAACAACATCAAGACAACTGCAACAACAACAACAAAGCAGGAGAGCCGGTGTTCAACTCTAGAATGAATTTTGGGACCCAGGAGGATATCAACAACAGTATTAGGGGAGCCATGAGTAGGAGCTCATGATTTTTTCCATCATGGGAGTATTATGTAGGAGCATATCTCCAACTCATCAGCGTGTTAGCATCCAACAAAGTACCACACTAGGAGGGAGTAGATCGCTAGCAGAGAGAAGTGTCAGTATTCTAATTTTTGAGTTTAAATACCGAGTTTTTAATGTAATTTAATGTAATTAAAGTTTGGAAATTATCGTGAAGGGATGAGCCTTTGTAATGTGTAAGTTTGAGTGTAAAGTCACCTTTAATGTGTTGTATTTGTATAGATCTTGAGCATTGCCTTAGATCTGAAGATGTAAATGAATATTTATTGTAATAAATACTTAGTGGTAAGACACTTAAATGTGATAAGAAAGCACTAAGATGATATGGAGAGAAGGCTCGATAATCCCCCTCATGTATAAATGTATGTAATCTATGCCCAAAATAGGTTGTTGAAGTTTATTTTGATTTATGTTGAGGTTATTTGAAAAGAGTTGTGAGTTAGTAGTTGTAGAGAGAAATAACTGAGACTCTATTGCAGTTTAGCCTTGTACACACTCTAAAACGCATTCATTTTTAATCCAAAAGTAGATTTCCCTGCATATGAGTTTCTGTGTGTTTATCTGTGTGATGAATGAATGTTACTTTCTAAATGTTTATTGTGTATGTTTGTGAATTACAAGAAGGTATATACATTTTGCTTTGCAGGAATAGATAGAATTATCTTTCTCTATTTTTTGGAGCATTTTTGGCTCTCACTACTATGCAAGGAGTGCACCTTTGAGTTAGAAAACTCTAAAATTCTTGCACAAGGAGTGCACAAGAACTCAATAAATAGTTATGTGAAGAGGTGCTAGGTGGGCACACCAAAGCTGGTCTTAATCTCAAAGGGAATAGTGTAAGGAGTGCATAGAGTGAGCTCAAGGAGTACGCCTACACTCACATCTGTGTAAAATATCAACGAAAGGTTGTGCAAAGAGTGCACATGAGAATTACTAAAAAATATGAGAGAGAGCGCAAGGAGTGCGCAAGTGAGTCTTTCAAGTACAAGACTTAAGAGGAAAGTGCAAGGAGTGCACGAATCCAACACAATGTTGAAGTGTTGGTAAAACTCAGGAGGGAAAGAGAAAAGTGCTAGGAGGGCACAGGAAGTCGTCTGGAATGAAAAAAAGAACCAAACCCTTTGAAACTCAAGATTTGAAATCTCATGAGAAATTTCCCAAGCATAAGATATTGTAAGTTCTATATTGGAGGAGAAGTGCAAGTGTGTTTCGACATGTCATTGAAAGTGTTGAAAAAAGATCAAGACGAGTAGCATTTTCTAGAACTCAGCCGAGACCAAGAATTCAGTATTGCAGAGGAAGATTTAAAGGCTGAGCCTTTGATAATTTGAGAAATACTTTGTTGAAAGGAAAGAGAAATCGCAACAAAGGAGAACGAAGGTAAAACATCTATTAGATTGGTTGTGGGACCAAATATGGGTCATCAGATCTAAGTCCAAACAAGAGGAGGAGAACATAATAGTGGAGAAAAAATTCAAGCCATCAGATCTTATCACAAGGATCACGAGATGTCACATCAAGGTAAGGTGCATGTTTTTTAAACCCTTGAAGTACTTTGGACTATCAGGCTGTGATATTAAAGATTTTTAATTACCTGAAAACACTGAATTGTGAAACCAAGGTAAGTGAACTTAGAGTTGCTACACTATATGTGTTGGTAAGATTCTAATTCCTATCTAAAGGGTATTCTAAGAAGAAAACACAAACTTACTCTTAGAAACTGAACCCTAATGATTATCTTGAAACTAATCATCTCTTGTTTAATTCATCAAAGAAAAATAGTTCCGAGTTTAAGTACAGGTACTTCTATTTCTGATCTGATGTATTCTCCCAAGACTATCTACCATTAGCTTAAACATATAATCATCATCATATCTATCTAAACCATAAAAGAAAGATCATTTTTAAAAACCTTTTAATTGTAAGCATAAAAAACGGTTCTAAATCTAACCACAGGTGAAACAAATAAATGTCCTATTTACCCTATCCTAACAGAACAGAGTAAATCTAAACTCGCATTCCCTTTAAATCATGATCAAATTGAAAACTAAAAAAAAAGACTATAACCTAACTATCCTAACAGAACAGAGTAAATTTAAACTCGCATTCCCTTTAAATCATGATCAAATTGAAAACTAAAAAAATAGACTATAAGCTATCTATCCTAACGGAACAGAGTAAGCTAACTATCCTAACAGAATAAAGTAAATCTAAACTCGCATTCCCTTTAAATCATGATCAAACTGAAAACTAAAACCAGTGAAAATCTAGGTTAAGCACTTGGTTCATTCTTCAAGTTCTACAGGGATAAATAATGCATTCAACATTCATCAATCTATGAGATGATATCACATTGGAAATGATCTAACTGAAGAATGGTTAAGAAAGAATCTAACAAAGTAATTCCAAACTTAAAACTAACTTACATTCAGATTCTAAAACTGAAAATAAACTAACTCTACTGTGGAAAAGAGAAAACGAATTGAACCTGTTGGCGCGCCCAACCAAGAGGTGCAATCACCCTAAAACGAAACCAGAGCTACTCAGATCATTTCATGCAAGAATTGTTTCATACTTCAGGCTCCATAATTCATAAAATAACTCAAATCATTTAACAACGAATAAGATAACATATAGCAAATTGTGTGATCATAAATCGTATCACATAGCATATGTAACCAACGTTTCTTGAGAGTGATCCCAATTTTTATAGATCCTCTCCAAAATATTTTTAAACATAGGCACATTAATATAAATGGATCTCAGATCCAAAAATGACTCATAGTCAGTTAAAACGAACTTCACAACTTCATGACACGCAGTGTCAAGAAGCATGGATCATAAAGCATTCTAATAAAAGGGTTCTAAAATCTCGCCTTGAGTCAACATATTGAGTTATGACTCAATCAATCATATGAATCGGACTGTCAATCCACTCTAGCCATGTCATGCAAGTCTTTGGCATCTTCTTTGGCATCTCCACTAAGTGCGAGCCGGTACCTGATACTGATAAGTTTTGTTTCAAAGGAACAGTACCTAACTCATGTCACGTTAGTATCAACATTAGTTTAAAATATCAAAATACATTAAAAATAACTTGAATCATAGGAATACCTTGAATAACCCCATTTAGTTGTAAAAGGATGTCAAATGTGTATGGTAAGGCTAGAAGGAAATGATACTAGATATGAAAATGGAGGTATATTTGACATGATATAGGCAAAAATATAATCAAAACTGGAGACTAACATTCTCCCAAGCTGAAGTCTTTGCCTGTCCTCAAACAACAAAAAGTCAAGAACTGAGATTCATCAGAGTGTTGCAGCAGCTGCAACCAACATTTGCAATTTCTCATGTTTCTTTATGATTCTGATTTCCTTCTTAAGAACTCAATTAATGATGATGTGCTTCCTGGCAATCTTCTCTAGTCTCCTATTCTTCTGAAAAAGACCTTTATTTTTTCATTTTAATCGTTCAATCTTGGACGAGAAATGAGCTTGCCTGAGTTTCATAAGTTCATTTTCTATTTTGATGTGTCGATCCAGTATGGTGTATTCATGTAATTTCTCTTTCAACCTGTGATTCCTACTTTGTAATATGGCTACCATTGGTCTCAAGGATCTACTAGAATAGATTTCACAGTAAGATTCAAATGTTTTACCATGTCCTTGTTGTGTTTGAGGACCGGATGCATGAGTGAACTCATTTGGTCTTTGATCATGGGTGTCGACTGGACTAGGTTCAGGAGTAAACTCGTCATATGCTTGAACATGGTTGTCGATTGGACTGAGTTTAGGAGTAAACTCATCATACACTTGATCAGGGTTGTCGACTGGACTGAGTTCAGAAGTAAACTCCTTATACACCTGAACAGGGGTATCCATTGGCATTTGAATTGGCTTGTCCTGCTCAATTTCTTTGGGCACATTAGCTTGCCAATTGACTTTACGGACTTTTCGAATCAATTGGGAGAGAGTCCATGTCATCTCAGAGGACTTCGGAGCCTCCTCATGATCATCCACACTTTTTAATCTTTCCTGTGGTGGGTAACTAGGCACAGAGTTATCCATACCTGACAGTGTGCATGTGCATTTTTGTTTGGGATTTCTCCGAGGTTTGTCAATTAACTCTTCAAGTTGTTCCACATCAATAATATTTGTAGCAGTTGGAGGAGAAATCAGAATTTCAACATTCGCCTCTGTAGGAACAGTGTTTTCCACACTGTCATGGTTAGTTTCCACACCATCGGAACCATGGACATCAAATGAATTTTCTGTACTAGGATTATCATCAATGGCCTCAATTGTGCAGTTTGGTGTATTCTTAAGGTCATCAAATATTTTGGTCAGGGTTTTAATACCCTTTTTCTTAGAGTTTGGCTTCTTCTGTGGAGGAGTGGACTTAACATTTTTATCTCTAGATTTGTCAGAATCTAGGGTTCTTACAACGAACATATCCCAAGTTTCTTGTTTGTGGGATAACGCAGACTTAATCAATATTTTGACAAGACCAAAATGAAATAAGCTACCTCTAAAATCTTTGGCTTTGCGGACCTGTTATGCCATTTTATTTAAACTCTTCAACATAAAATAGGGTATGTTCATCAAATGGTTACCTTTGAAATGTAGCAGGAGTCGAGCATGATATGGAAACATGATCATATACCATCCTTCACAAGTGAGGTAGCGTTGGAGGATAGATAACAACTGAGCCCATTTTGGTTCTAACCATGACCTTGATGTGCCCTATGACCATTGTAATTTCTGGAACTATGGTTGCAGGAGGTTTGTTTAGATCTTCTTGTCGACGGGCTGGACCTTCGTCCATTACTGACCAGTGCTAGGTAATTGAATTGCTTAAGAGATGAATTTTTCTGTGACTTCAAACTCTAGCTCGCCCACCTTAGCTAGTCCACCATGAAAACAAAGAGTGAACTGAAGTGTAACTATATCATCATACCCATCAAATTTCTTGAAGAACGGCTCCCATCCAGCTTTCTGAAAAATGTGTTTGGTGGCTTCATACTCAGGAAGAGCCTCCAAATTTGCATAAGTCTCAGGTTCGTGACGATTCGCCACCATAATTTCACTCGATATCACAGGAAAGGTCCACAAGTGAGCAACGGAATTAGATGAGGGAAACAAAGGAATAGAGTATGATGTGTGAAGTAGTCGTGAGAGGAATCATAGAAGAACGTTTGAAATGTCGTGAAGATCAATAGCATGTAAGGAAATGATGATGGTCGTACATGTTTGCAGAATATTATTACATATGAATCGTGTCGAATTCAGCCAAGATAATGCATTTCCCATGATATGAAATGTTAAGAAGGATCAGTTTATTAGGTACAGAGTATAGGTATAATGAAATATTATGGAGTATCGAGGCATTCCCAGTTCAAATTATTAATATGTAATTTAATACATTAAACCAACATGAAACTAAGCGTACTTGAATTAGATTACCTATTTCCCTGTTATGCATTTCTTACTGTAGAAATCTTGGAAGCCAAGTTTGTATCTGGAGAGCACTAAAATTGTAATTTGAATTTGTATTTCTGATAACCACTGTAGCTGATGGATTTTGTCTAGAACTGACTGGTACTGATGAAATAACCCGAAATCTGCAAAGAAACTTGAACCAATAATAACTTGCTGAGAAAAAGACTTCATGTTTATGAAAGAAAATTATCTGATGTCTATCCCTAAACCTGTCTTTTGTTCCTTCCTAAAAGGAATCAATTAAAATTATGTCTTCAATAGCTTCAAAGCTTTAACCCATGGTACAATTATTATTTGTGTGAATAAATGTTCTGGAGTCGAACACAAAAAGAAATCATTGGATTACCAGCCATTAATAAATGTCGTTAACCAATGCGAGATGACCCACCAATGATGGTTAATGGGCCTCAAGGTACCTATAATACATCCTAACAAGTATGCATAAAGGTCTTGGTGTCGAGTCACTTGTAGGATCTATCAACCAAGAGACATTGATGTATTCCCATGGTTGTTAGCAAGGAAATCTTCCATTGAGGCATGCAGATTCCAGGGTAATAAGTAGTCTCTAATCTCTACTCTAGATAAGGTGTTGGTGTTGATGGAGTGAGACTTGTTGGAAGGTGTACCTTAACGTATTCCACATCATCCAATGCGATCGCAGATAGAAATATTGTAGAAATAATTTTTGGAATAGTAATCACTTACTTGTGGATTTTATGAGCCCAAGTTAGTATATGCTCATTGCTTTCTCATGTTTTGAGAGTCTGAGAAAATGCTAAAAGAAAACTCTAGGGGGGTTTCTTTCACATCATAATTCATCAGGCCTGGTAAAGAATAATCCTATCCCTGATAAATGCCCCTTTCATACTTTAATGAGCAATTCAAAGGGAGCAAACAAGCTCAAATTTATTCATTTCAAAACAAGACAATGCATATTGATAAGAAAATTTCATAAAATAAAATGGTCTTACCTTCTTAACTGTTGCGAAAGAGTGATGAAGTTCAATTCTGTACTTGCTTTGAAAAGCCTATAAAACTGAAAACAATATATCAACATATCCAACAAGAA
>ML777328.1:444675-457367 GCA_009831015.1 Picea engelmannii | reverse complement strand
TAAGGGGTATGACCAGTGGTATTTCTCCACGTAGTCTGGTATGCCCATAAAGCCTCTGGAAGCCTATCCGCCCAATCTTTGTGATGTAAATGTATTGTCTTGGTCAGAATAGCTTCTAGAACTTTATTCGTGGATTCCACTTGCCCATTGGCTTGTGGATGGTATGGGGAATACTTACAGTGTTTTATCCCATATTTATCTGTGAGTTCTTTCATCAACTTAGAAGTAAATTGGGCACCTTGATTAGTAACAATATATCGTGGAACACCGAAGTGGGTAAAGATATCTTCATAAATAAATTCAACCATCGATTTCTCAATTGCTTGATATAAGGATTTTGCCTCTACCCACTTGGTCACAAAATCTGTACAAACCAAGATGTACTTCTTCTTCCTCGACATTGGGGAAATCGGTCCTACAAAATCAAGTGCCCATTTATCAAATGGTTCAATCACAACCTGCGGTCGTAAGGGTATCTCGTCTGCTACGGTAGGTATTCCCATCCTTTGACAACTATCACAGCTTCTCACATATTTTGTTGCATCCTTAAACAATGTCGGCCAATAGTATCCTGATTGTAAGACTTTATATGTCGATCTCTTATCAGAGAAATGTCCTCCACATGGCCCATCATGACAGGCCTGAAGGATATCGGGAATCTCATCTTCCTGAACACATCTCCTAATGATCATATCAGGACTTGTATAGAAAATATCACTTCCTACCCAAGAGTAGTAAGCACTTTGCTAAACAATTCTTTTCTTTTGTGGTGGTTACAAATGAGCTGGAAGTCTTCCTATAGCTAAGTAATTTGATGTATCTGCAAACCAAGGGGTCTTAACAGCTACTGCGAATAGATGTTCATCTGGGAAATTATCATTCACTGGAATGTCAGTACTATCTTGAGGAATATGAGAAAGAAAATCCGCAACTACATTTTCTTTTCCTAGCCGATCAACTATAGTGATGTTAAATTCTTGAAGTAGCAAAAGCCATCATGTGATTCTTCCAGTAGTAACTGGTTTGTTCATCAAAAATCTGATCGCAGAATGGTTTGTATGTACAAAAACCTCATATCCAGTGATGTAATGACGAAATTTGTTAATGGCATGAACTACTGCTAAAAATTCCTTCTCTATTACAATGTAGTTCAATTCAGGGGGAGTAAGGCTTTTGTTAGTGAAGTAAATTGCATAATTTTGTTGGTTCTCTTTTTGTACAAGCAGTCCTCCTAAAGCAGTGTCTGAGGCATCATTTGAAATATGGAAAGGAAGAGACCAATTTGGTCCTCTTAGAATAGGTGCCATGGACAATTTTGCTTTCAAATTCTCAAAAGCATTCTAACAATTGTTATCCCAACAAAATTCTGCATCTTTTGCTAACAATTTAAACATGGGGCTGGCTATCTTTGTAAATTTTTCAATAAATCGACGATAATATCCATCATGTCCTAAAAAACTTCGCACATATTTTTGGGTTTTCGGAGAGGAAAGTTTAACTATCACTTCAATTTTGGCTGGATCAACTTTAATTCCTTCTGCAGACAAATGATGACCCAACACTATTCCGTCAGTTAATAACATTTTACATTTTTCGTGACTAAGGGATAAATTTGATTCCTGACAGCGAATCAGGACTTTCTCAAGATTACTTAAGGCTTCTTCGAAAGTGTTACCATAAACAGTAAAATCATCCATGTATACTTCCACACAATCATGAATTAAGTCAGCAAAGATCCTAATGACTGCTCTTTGAAATGTAGTAGGAGCATTGCATAGCCAAAAAGGTAGCACTTTATAAGCATAAGTTCCCCAAGTACATGTAAATGTTGTTGTGTCCTGGTCTTCAGGAGCAATTTGAATCTGATTGTATCCACTATATCCATCGAGAAAGGAAAAGTATCTTTTTCAGCCAAGGTATCCAAAACCTGAGCTATAAATGGCAAGGGAAAGTAGTCCTTCAGGGTTTCCTTGTTCAACTCCATAAAGTCTACACACATTCTCCATTTCCCTGTCATTTTCTTAGGTACCACAACAAGAGGTTAAACCCACTTGCTGTCAGAAATTGGATAAATGAATCCAACGTTTAATAATTTATGTAATTCTTCTTTCACAAAATCTTTTAGGATTGGATTCATATGCCTTTGTGGTTGTCTTACTGGAGTTATCCCTGGTTGGATATATATGTGGTGAATGCAGGTGTCAGGATGCACTCCTCTCATATCAGTGTATTCCCATGCAAATTCCCCTGACTGTTCTTTCAAAAGATTTGTTAACTGTTCCTGTTGGCTGAGACTTAATTCAGAGTTGATGTATAGAAATTTGCCTGGGCTAAGTTCTACTGGAATGGTATATGAACCCAGATGCTCATCAATGGTGAAAACCATAGATGGTGAAAACGAGGAAAATAACTCACTTTGTTCTTGAAATTCCTCTCTGAAAATTTGATTGTATTGAAAATATGTTTGTGGGAACTCAACATTTTCTGTCACAGAAAGAAATTGGCTTAAAATATCATCCTCTGTAGGTTCTTGTAGTGCGTGAAACTCATCAACAGAGAATAAATATTCCCCCTCATCATTCTCGTGATAGGGACATTTTAGCCACCATAATTCTTCTGTAATCGGTTGAGCAGGTGGAAAAAGAGTAATTTTCTGTGAAGAAATGCCATTTGAGATGAACATATCCCCACCATGACATCCTATGAAAGCATTGGCCGTGGCCAACCAAGGTCTCCCTAGAATGATTGGATGGCCTTTCATGGGGTCCTTTGAATGAATAATCATGAAGTAGACAGGATATTCCCATGAAGATAATGTAACAAGAATGTCATCGAGGACCCCAACAAGTTTTATAGTTGTTATGTCAGCAAGTTGAAGAACTGTAGGGGTAGGGCGAAGGAATTGACTTAGTTGCAATAGTTCAATTGTATTGATAGTCATTATATTAATGGTTGTACCTAGATCGAATAAAGTATTACTAATAGAAACATTGTTGATAGTCACTGAAACTATTGGGTTCCCTAGGTTGGCATACTTCACAATTTTAGGTGCTTCAGAAATACAATTTGATGACTGGCCTACTAGGTGTATCGTGGGTGGATCTTTTTGTTTCCGACCTAGTTTCTTATGCGGAGTTCTTTGATGGTTTTGGCGTAGATGGGAACATCTATGATCGCTTGTAACAATGGAATCTTAACAGAGACATTTCTTGATTCATTCATGATGTCAAACTCAGATTGAACAATTGGTTTTTCAATGAGCAACCTTTAACGAAAAGGAGGCATTTGGGGAACCTGAGTTTGTATTTTACGTTGTGATTTAGATACTTTATGCTTTGGAATGATAACATCTTTCAAAGATGCCCCATTTGATAAATCATCTATAGGTTCTTCTTCATGTTCTTGGATAATTACCTTTGGTGTTGTTCTTGTTACAGGCTGAGTTTTATTTAAAGTTTTTCCAGATCTCAGCTGTATTTCTTGTATGGAAATAGGGTTTATGGTGTAAGCTGGGTAATTTCGAAAATCAACGTTATGGAGTGGCAGAGGTGGTCTGTTGTTAGGATTTGGAATGGGTTTAGTGGGAAATATGGTGGGGCGAGGTGGATTTTGAGGCTGTTGAGGAGTTTGTTGAATGGGTGGTAAAGGAGGTGGAGTAAAACTAGGAAATAAATGATGTATGTTTGGAGGATACTGAGTACATGGATTTTGGAGAATTGGTACCGCATGTTGTTGTTGGTTATTTCCAAAATTAGGGTCTCTCCATCCCTGGTACCAAGATTGAGCAGGGACATTTTGCGGAGGCCAATTTGGCCAGTTCCATGGATGTTGTTGTTGTTGAGAGAAGGGTGGATAGTAGCGGGAAGGTTGTGGGGATGGTTCTTGTTACATATTTGAGTTCCTAGGTTGCCAAGGCCTCTTAGGTGCAGATGGAGTCCCTGGAGCTTCCCCTCCCTTGAATATGTCTTGCAATCCTGGTAAGGATGGGCAATCTTCTGTTTTATGATTTTCAGTACATATTGCACATACAGAAACATTGTCCAAAGGACATTCTCATAAAGGACGCCTTTTTCTGCATTTTGGGTAGAATATGCTTAATACAAGGTTTTCCTCTTCCTGCTTTCTCTTAATCTTCAGAGTGTCTAATTGAGAGCCAATTGTTCCTAAAATGTCTATTTTAAAATTTTCCAAAGGTTTCCCAATTCAATTCTAGTAACTCCACCAGATGTGGGTACTTTGGTGTTTTTGTTGACAAGTTCTCTCGCACTTTTTGCAGTTTCACCCCTACTTCTCGAGTAAGTTCTACATAGTTCACTAATTACTTCAATGTCTTTTTGATAAATGTCTCCTAAAGACATTAAATTGAGAGTGTCAATATATTCATCTGAAACCCCTTTTAAGAAAAGAGTCTTGATTGCTTCATCTTGGAGATCATTATATTTAGATTTTTGAAGAGTATATGTAAATCTTTCCGAGAAATACTCAAGGCTCTCTTCATCTTGTTGTTGCATTTTAAAAATATCATTTCGAGAATCCTTGGGTCTACAATAGTCCTGGTACTTCTTTAAAAAAATTTCCTTCATATCTTCCCAAGATCTAATGATGTATTCTCCTAAACTCATGAACCAACGTAATGCAGAATCTTTTAGGGTAGCAGGAAGCAACTTCAGTTTATGTGCATCCTGGAGATAGTTATAACTCCTACACAGGATGTCAAACTCAAAAAGAAAGACATCTGGGTCTTCACTACTTTTCCCATAAAAGGTTGGTAGTGCCGAAGGTGGGATATTTTTCATATTGACATTCTGGACCAAATCCAAAATAGGAAATCCAAAGGTGGTTTCTGGTCTTAGCTCAGTCTCTACTTGTTCTTCTTCCTCATTTTCAACATGTATTTCTCCTCGTTCTCTTCTATCCAATTCTCTCCCTCTTTCTGCCATGTTAAAAGGATTACCAAAAATTGTATATGCAATTTGATCTTTCTTTGTTGAGGGTGTGAAATCCCACCTCTCTGGATTCTTTTTGACAGAATTGCTATCTCCTATTGGTTCTTTTGAGGATCCTATTACCTTTGATTCAACAATTGCAGTTTTTATTTGTGAAACTATAGTGTCAGGGCTCCTGAGAATAGCTTGCACTTCTTCTGGATTAACTATGTCGACCAATTTTGGATCACCAAGAATTTGAATTTGTTGGTATGTGGTGTTTCCTGGTTCTATGTTTTGCTCTATGGTTTCCTTAGCCAGAGTTCTAGTCTCAGTTTCTATTTATTTTTGGGTGGAGGTTTCTTCTTTTTGTTGTTTTGTATTTCCCCTAAATCTGCCTCTATGATCTCTATTTCTCATGAAAACATACTAGATGAAAGAAAAACTAAGATTGAGTTTCAGAGGAACTTGTGATAATAGATATGCCGGTTCTCACCCTTCGTTTCAAAGCTCCTCTTTCATCAACCTGCTAACATACCACACCAAACCAAATACATTTTAAGAAAATAACCAAAACAATTATCTAACTTACCTTCTAAACAGCTCCCCGACAACGACGCCAAAAATGTCAGGTTGTGATATTAAAGATTTTTAATTACCTGAAAACACTGAATTGTCAAACCAGGGTAAGTGAACTTAGAGCTGCTACACTGTATGTGCTGGTAAGATTCTAATTCCTATCTAAAGGTTATTCTGAGAATAAAACACAAACTTACTCTTAGAAACTGAACCCTAATGATTATCTTGAAACTAATCATCTCTTGTTTAATTCATCAAAGGAAAACAGTTCTGATTTTAAGTATAGGTACTTCTATTTCTGATCCGATATAATCTCCCAAGACTATCTACCATTAGATTAAACATCTAATCATCATCATATCTATCTAAACCATAAAAGAAAGATCATTTTTAAAAACCTTTTAATCTAAGCATAAAAAACAGTTCTAAATCTAACCACAGGTGAAACAAATAAATGTCCTATTTACCCTATAGGTACTGGAAGCTTCCTTTAATCCGACTATAAGCTAACTATCCTAACAGAACAGAGTAAATCTAAACTCGCATTCCCTTTAAATCATGATCAAATTGAAAACTAAAAAAACAGACTATAAGCTAACTATCATAACAGAACAGAGTAAGCTAACTATCCTAACAGAACATAGTAAATCTAAACTCGCATTCCCTTTAAATCATGATTAGACTGAAAACTAAAAAAATAGAAAATCTAGGTTAAGCACTTGGTTCATTCTTCAAGTTCTACAGGGATAAATAACGCATTGAACATTCATCAATCTATGAGATGATATCACACTAGAAATGATCTAACCGAAGAATGGTTAAGCAATAATCTAACTAAGTAATTCCAAACTTAAAACTAACTTACATGCAGATTCTAAAACTGAAAATAAACTAACTCTACTATGGAAAAGAGACAACGAATTGAACCTGTTGGCAGGCCCAACCAAGATGTGCAATCGCCCTAAAACGAAACTAGAGCTACTCAGATCATTCCATGCAAGAATTGTTTCATACTTCACGCTCCATAATTCATAAAATAACTCAAATCATTTAACAGTGAATAACATAACGTATAGCAAATTGTTTTATAAAAAATCGTATCACATAGCATATGTAACCAACTTTTCTTGAGAGCGATCCCAGTTTTTATAGATCCTTTCCAAAATAGTTTTAGACATAAGTGCATTAATCTAAACGGATCTCAGATCCGAAAATGACTCATAGTCAGTTAAAACAAACTTCACAGCTTCATGACACACAGTGTCAAGAAGCGTGGATCATAAAGCATTATAATAAAACAGTTCTACAATCTCACCTTGAGTCAGCATATTGAGTTATGACTCAATCAATCATATGAATCGGACTGTCAATCCACTCTGTCCATGTCGTGCAAGTCTTTGGCATCTTCTTTGGCATCTCCACTAAGTGTGAGCCGGTACCTGGTACTGATAAGTTCTGTTTCAAAGGAACAGTACCTAACTCATGTCACGTTAGTATCAACATTAGTTTAAAATATCAAAATACATTAAAAGTAACTTCAATCATAGGAATACCTTGAATAGCCCCATTTAGTTGTAAAAGGATGTCAAATGTGTATGGTAAGGCCAGAAGGAAATGATACTAGATATGAAAATGGAGGTATATTTGACATGATATAGGAAAAAATATAGTCAAAATAGGAGACTAACATGGACTTCACAAATCCATAATTTTTTGAGTGTGTGTTGTGGAGGAGACAAGTTTCCCAAAATCCTAGGATCTGGAGTGAATCTGGACCTTCCATAAATGAGGAAACATGTCCATAGATTGGAGGTAGTCCGAAAGATTGGCTATCCAGAAGAATTAATGTGTGGTCATAAAATAACGCTAGACTCCAGGAGATCTGAAAGATGGAGCACATCCTTATAGTTGATAGTGAGTACATGGGTCAACCAATCTTGGAAATCGTGAGTCCAACAGTCTGGGAGAACGAAGGGGAAAATTCTTTTGGTTTAGGAAATACTGAAGTCTTGAAGGCCAGAGCATATCTAGGTCCTCCATTAGTAAGAAAACATGGATCATGTATCCACCTCTTCATTAGTTCTACACTTGTATTTCCGTAGGTTTGGTGGAGATAATAGGTAAGAAATCCCGAAGCCTGAAGTTCCAAATTCCATCACAACCATCGGTTGTTGGAAGAAGCAGAGTCGTAGATACTAAGGATTTCAACATTCATCCATATGGGGAGAATTCATGGTTAATCCATGAAGATATCTAAAGTCCCGAAGGTTGGAGTAGATCTCAACCATCTGTTGGTGTGGACGTGTGAAGTGTTAATTGAGACCCTTCGCGAGCTCACCAGTTTGACGCTCTGGAGTATTTGAGGTGTTGAGTTTTGGAAATCTCCGAAGCTCAAGAACAAAGAAAGTATAGACCATTGATATGAAATTGGACACCAACCATCTGATCCCAGAGTTTGAAGTTTAGGAATTCGAATTTGTTGCACGTTTAAATAGGGGAAACTCTTGAAGCATGTATACACAAAGTTCTCTATGAACCATAGATATCAGTACATAATATAGACCGTTGATCCCATATATGTCCAGGTGTGTGCCAATCCATCATTTGAATTTTTTTTGAAGTGTTAAAGGTAGAACTCCTGGAGCTAGAAGCTTCAGAACACTGAAGTAACGCTTCTTAATAGGAGTTCAGTCATAGCCCTTGGTTACATGCAATTTTGGAAAATGTTAAGGGGCTAGTGCCCGAATTTTTCTTTAAAGGCATAAGAGGACTTAGTAAAATCTCCCTAGGGTCTTTGTGGGACCTGCATAAGACAATTAAGGGAATGTGAACATTAACATGGGTTCAGGAAGAGCCTGAGAGTTGATTCATCTCCTTATTGCGAACGATCCTAGATCAGGAGGTCGCATGAGCCCCTAGGAGTGGTGGGGTTTGCATGAGAAGGGTAAGAAGAATGTTATACATATTTATAACACATCTATATTTTTACCATTCTAACACAAGATATATTACTTAGTTCAGATCCTTAACACATCATACACTGATACACAAGAAAATAACTATACAAAACATCCAAAAGTGATAAATACATGTAATTCATAATAGACAACAACATAATGATATTTCAAATATACATAAAGTAATATAAACCAAGATAATTTTCAAAATTTGATCTCCATTCTCTTTATATTATATCATAAGTCTTGGACAATAAGCATTCACAGTTTTATGTTAAGCATCTACCCTATTCAACATAGAAGAGATCAATAGGTACATCACAGTACAATACTAAAGCTGAACATATTAAGTCTAAGATCTTCCCTTACTAATTACATTCTAGATTTGGAGTATAGATCCAGTTCTTTCCTCTTGTTCCTCTCTCTTATCTTTCACACACCCACCCATTAAAATACAGTACAATACAAAAGAGAGTCAATACAATCGGTTCCTTTCCCTCTTTGAGAACCCATAGGCCCTCTTGTCTTCTTGATTCTGTTGTAATTGTATTGTCTCAAAACTTATTTTGCACTGGATTCAGACCGCGTTTTGTTCCAATCTCTTTCCGGTAGGTGTTTCCTTTATCAACCCTCTTCACTTGATTGTTTGTCTCTTTAATAACTTGTGCAACTTATTTTATCAAAACGAAGGGCCCAACAAAAAATCAATATCAGAAGTGATGGTGGCTAGAGGTCGATATAAATAAAGAGTGTATAATCAAAGTGGTACATCTGGATATAAGTCAAAATGAATGAAGAGTAAGCTAAAATGATGGTACTATGGAAAATCAGGGCACCTTAAGAAGAATTGCTGCAAATGACAAGAGGCCTCCAAAGAAGACTAAAAAAAAGAGCAAAGGATGCAAATTATTGGATGTATAGGATGACCTAGGTTCTACCTTAGTTTCTCCAACAAAACCCTAGAAACCTTTGGCCCCTCTCGTAAAATATAAGGAAACATTGCGCACAGAGTGCACAACACAGTCTCACCCGAGATGTCTTATGGGTGATTTCATGACCCAAGTGTCTGAAATTATGGAATGGATTGGGGATTTTCTACTTCCTTTATTTTTACTTTAACACACATCATATTATACCATTCATATAAATCTAACAGTTATCTTATTCTACATTATCAACATTGCACGATACCAAATAATATTCTAGCCACTCATTATTCATTCATAACTGCAGAAACAAAAAAACACCATTCAACACATCACAACACATGATTTTACCATGGTTCACCCACCCATGGGATACGTCCACAAATATATTCTTCTTATTTGTTATTCTTCATAAAAATTCCAACATTGATCCGGATTATTTTCGGCACGAAATGAGAGCGGAGATATAATAAAGAAATGCACAGAGATATTGCAGATATTCAATAATATAACATAAATGTATCAGAGATGCAACCATAAACACAAATATACAGTAATACACGATTTCTATTAATCAGAGAAATGTACAGAGACTGTAAAATTACAGAGTGAAGACTCGCTAGAATGGTGGTAGCTTATCTCTAAGAAGAGATGTGATGGCTACTCGCATTCGCAAGAAGATGGTTACAATGAGGCTCTGAGGCCTTTTTACAATAATCGGGAATGCCAAAAGTCCTATACATCCAAAAACCTAACCCTAGGAGATGAAGCGCCAAAAGTCATGTGGGCCCCGTTTGGGTAAGTTGGTGCATCAACTTCCCGGGGTCGTAACATTTGCATACGATCTCTGTTTTAGGCGTGTGATAGCTCGTTGGAAAGGTATCATCGAGGAGATTCATTTTGGGGGCTCAATCATGCCTTCGGCTATCACTGAGAACCTCGATCTAAAAAAAACTTCACTTAGGCCCTCAAAAATGGCCCCGGAAGTTAATACCTGCTAAAAATAGTAAATTGCCAAAATGGCCAGAAAACTGCTTTGAGCCATTTGGAAAGGATGGGTGGCCCCCGATATCCACCTGGATCAAACATTGAATGTGTTACATCAAAAGGTTGAATTTACAATGCACATAAGTGTAGTGAAGTGGTTGTGAGGTGGACATGTGTTGAACCAAGCTCCACATCTTATGACCTGACCCTCAGTTGTGATCCATCTAACTCCATATGATATCCATAGCTCTCAACCAGACTATTACTATGACTCAAAACTCAACAAGTCCTCTGAAAGAGTCAAGACTCATTCCAAAAGAGAATACTCTTCTATATAATATACTCTCTATCTACCTCATACATATGTTGAAAGATTGGTTGTTGTCATTGATGTCAACCCTAGTCATGGGTTTTGGATGGAAATATTGATGAAGGTATTTGGACATGAAGGAAAATGCACATACAGATACAACACCCATGGACGGATAGTATACATCATGTTGTTTCCGATGGTATGTGGCACGTCACATGGATCCTCATGGTTGAGAAGAAATGAATTTTTGAAGATGACAAAGTGAATTGAAGAAGGAAGTACATGTAGGCCCTAAAGATAATTAAAGAAAAGAATTACAAAATAAGAAAGTGTCAAGTTGGACCTAATGTTAAAAGGAAGTGACATAAATGGTATAAATAAACGTCATTATACATTCATTTGAAACAAGTCAAATTTCAGAGGCAATAAGAAGAAAAGAAGGCCGGATTTCAAGGGAGGATGAAGTTTTTTAGTGATGTGTTCTAAGGTATGTTATTTCCAGGTCATCTTACCATTTTTTCTATAACTTTTTTTATAGAATGATTCAGATGGTGAAATGTCTATGGTATTGAGAAGACATATCAAGGTATATCTGGTAAAAGTTTCATCTCTTGATTCACTATAATTATGGAGATACACTCTATGGAAGATAGGGTTTGTGACCAGTCCTAAAGCTAGTCAATAAACATGTGTTCTGGGTAAAACAGTCATAACTTATTCATACATAATCAAAATGAAGTGAAACCACTTCCATTGGAAAGAGTACAGAGTGTAGTTTATTGTATGCGAGTTTCAGAATTGGATGTTAATATTGAGCGTGGGGCATGTTGTACAAGTTGGGTCTTCTGAATAGACCAGAATTGAATAAAGTCTACCATTCTTTCTATAACCTCTTTTTGGGGAGGATTCAAGGAGTGAAAATTGGAGGAGTTTTAGAGAATACATTGATTAATATTATCTATAGGATCAGAGTACTCCAAGAATTGAAGAATTGCAAAAATTGAAGAAGTCCCAGGAAGCATTATTAGGTTTAAGTATAAATTGAATGGTTTAAGTATAAGTTGAAAAAGGTTTTTAAGTTGTACTTGATACTGATTCACCCCCCTCTTAGTATCAACAATTGGTATCAGAGAGGGTTACCTTCAGTACAATTTAACCACTAGAAGGAAGATCCTAGCAGAAATGGAAGACAACATTCCAAATGGGATTCCACCATTTGATGGAAGGAATTTTGAATACTGGAAAAATAGAATGGAAACTTACTTGAAAGCTCTTGGGGTATATGTTTGGTTCTCAATTGCTTCAGGATACAATTCTTTGAAGAAACCAAAGACTGCAACTCAGAAGGAAACAAAAATGAACAACAAACTGACAATAGATACCATCCTGGATGGATTGACAGATTCAGTGAAATCCAAGGTGGGATCATGTGCATCACCAAAAGAGATTTGGGACAAGCTACAAGACCTTTATGCAAGGGAAGAATCAGAAGAAGAAGAAGAAGTTGAAGAAGATTACAACATCTAAGATTTCAAAGAAGAAAATAGAGGTCAGTTCTTTTGCTTTAATTGTGGAGTAGGACATGTTGAATTTGAATGTCCTCATCTGAGGATTGAAAGAGATGACAACGAAGAAGAAGAAAATCATGAAGTAGAAAGGATTCAACAAGAAGATGAGAATCTTAAAAAATTGAAGCATGTTGAGATTGAAAATAGCAAGCTCAAAGACACGCGTAAAAAACTAAGAAGTGAATTGGGTAGTTATGAAAAGACAGTTGTAAGATTAAAGAAATAATTAGAAGACTTTCAGAAACTAAGAGAATAAACCATTTTGTTGAAAAGTCTACTTGAAGAAGCAAGAAAAATAGCAGAAGTAAAGAAGGTCCAAATGATAAAGAAAGAAGAAGATTGTGAGAAACTTAAACAAGAAGTTGTCTCATTGAGGAAGAGCTTAAGAAACTCTCAAGTGCCAAAATAATTAACACATCTTGGATGCATGGGTGAAA